>JASANE010029293.1:0-15639 GCA_030248225.1 Trileptium ribeirensis | reverse complement strand
GGATGATGAGGGGAGTGTTAGCTAAGCGGATCAAAGGGTGCACATGGTGCAAAGAAACGACAACACCCGTAACCGCGTTCGCCCTACCTAGTGTATCACATCATCCCATACTTCACAATATGTATGCAAATGTAAACGTATGATACACTTACCGTCACATCTTGCGACACCATATGAAATATTATTAAAGATAGTATAAGTTAATACAATAGTTGTCCTTTAACGCCGGACAAGGCATGTCTTGCAAGGCCAGACTCAGCACTTTAAGTTAATATTACTACTAGTATGCAATCCAACAATATTCTTCGCACATTTGCTGCGTTTCACGTTCGGTACAAAGACTACGTTGCAGCGTCTTTATCAAAATACCCAGTATGTATATATTTACTGCATAGATGTAAGTTGTTGTATATATGGGTATTAGTGATCCATGCTAGATATATAGAATCTACGTATATGGTGGGTGTTATGAATATTTGTATACATATATATATTATAATGCATGGGCGGAGCGGGGACCATCATTATATGTACTACGTATATATGTATATGTATATATTATAATGCGGGCGGAGGTGAATATTATTATTATAATTATTATTATTATTATTATAATTACTTACTGTTTTTTTAATTTAGCTGATTTTTATATGTTAACCATGATGCGCAACGGGAGGTAGAATCTCGTCGATAAAGTCGCTTATCAATATAAAAACTATGCGTGAAACCATTTTAAATTGTGTATGATAATCTTTAGGCACACATTCCGGCGGTGTGAAATGCCAGGGGAAGATTGATAAAGTGTCCCGCTGTGGATGGTCATTGTTCCAAAGGGTATACTACTCCCTGACCAGAAGAATTTTTCTAGAGGACTCTGGTGTGAGCACCTTTTTGCTCTCCGATAGCATATTTTCGCCCGCGGGTTTACTTTCGTCCATGGCCTTCGGCCTTGCGTTTGTGCGGACCTCACGACGGCGTACCCTGCCGAATGCATAGACCTAAGCAACACACACAAGGTTATGTTATTCATGTGACTACCTTACAGTTTAAATTCAAAAAAATTATCTTTATTATAATATTCAAATATTACACAACGTCGTCTCTCTTTATACCCAGAATTTCGGAAGTTTAAAACAAGTAAACAAAGGCCGTATTTGATTGAAATTTGGAATACAATTAGGTTAAACTAGTTTCCGCTTATGTTATTGTTTTGTTCGTTCGTTTTGGAAAGTTATCTTGTGACTTTATTCTACCAGCCTCCGTAATATTTTTACCGTAAATATTAAAATTCTTTTGTTCTAAACCTGTATATAAAGTGAACAGTTTGAAAGCTACCTTCATCACTTTTAGTTGTTTAAGTTCGAGTTCAATTTCTGGATGTGTAAGTTCAGAACTTAGTTAAGCGTGACATATTTATCGACATATATGTTTATAGATTTAAATTTGAACTTTTATAAGTCTGCTTTTATATACATTTGATTTTAATAACGTGGCAAAGAATGGCGCTAGATATGGTAAGTGAACTACAGTACTTAAGATTTTGAGATTTCGAAAAACAGAATCCCATTTATAACATAATACATGGCTAGCTAGTACCCGAAAACGGACACATTATCAAAAATACATTTGATAGTAGCATTTGCACAGTGTCGGATTGTGAGCAAACTTATTTAAAAATTACACAAATTATATAATCTCGAAATAATCTATCACCGTAAGTGCTGGACATAATGCAAAGTAAGCTAATAGCACGATGCTAACACAAAATACATCATTAGAAGTGACTCACACCTGGGTATATGCAATTTGCGCTAATACAACATTGCTGACAGAAAATACAACATCAGAAATACCTCACAGTTGGACATTATATAATTTCAGCTAACATCACGTAGCTAACAGAAAACACAGCATTACAACTAAGTCACAGTTGGACATTATAATTTATCCATTGAATGTGAAAAAATTATAATTTTACTCACCGATTGAGTCTTCAAGGTTTTTCCAACACACCTTAGGAGTACTTGTCATACTCCAGGAGGTAACCTCTAATGTCACTGGGTTTTTTATTGTTT
Organism: Trileptium ribeirensis; assembly: GCA_030248225.1. Taxonomy (NCBI): domain Eukaryota; kingdom Metazoa; phylum Nematoda; class Enoplea; order Enoplida; family Thoracostomopsidae; genus Trileptium; species Trileptium ribeirensis. The sequence continues at coordinate 13,564 of JASANE010029293.1, read as the reverse complement.
GCCCGGTGGACCCTCGCCTGTAGCTCTATTATACCACCAGGATAGATCCCTTTAATCAATGTCGTTGTAGATGTCGAACGGCATCTCAGCATCCCATATTCGCCTGTAGCTCTATTATACCACCAGCATAGATCCCTTTAATCAATGTCGTTGTAGATGTCGAACGGCATCTCAGCATCCCATATTAATGGCGGAGGTGGTGGTAAAAGAAACTGAGCCAAAAGTGTATCGCAGCCATTAAGATCCCATATTAATTGCCATGTGGGAAGCCAATCGACCAGCGTATAAATTTGACCGTCATCGGCATCAGTCTGAAATAATAAAAAAACATAATCATTTTTTTGAAATTCGCAAATAAAACATTCCTAGCAAATTTCAATATTGAAATATTTAATAAAATGTACAGTTGGGAAAAACAGCTAAACCTTTGATTTTAATATTGATAAGTGAGAATATATATAATCTGTTTGAAAACCAATAAAATACAATGAATATTATATCTTACCAAGCCAAATATTCTTTGCACAGAGTATTCATGGGTATGGATTGAGGGTTCCACCTGTTCAAACGGCGGCAGTTGAATGGTCGAGTGAGCAGTTGAAACAGTAAAATACTCCTGCAGCAAACCATACGCATTACGGAGATTATATATTGGTCCCCATGATGGTTGCCATTGAACAAGGAATAACAGCTGACCATCTTCCAATTTCTGAAATTTAAAAAAGATATATTAAATCTATAATCATATAAATAATAAAATTCAGTTAAAATTCAATTAGATACTGTTGAAAAGAAATCCTACTTAGAATTAAAAGGAACTACAGGAAAATATAAGATAAAAAATGGTTAACACTTACCATATCCATGATGGAATGGATATTGAATGAGCGGCCAGAGTTGACAGCACAATTCGCCATTAAACCGAAAAAATACTTTTGAAGATTTACAATACGAACGTAAACGAAATCTGATAAAGCTTCGAGGCAAAAGATCGTTTTTATATGCTCATAAAAAGGTCATTAGCAAACTAAATTTATCAAAAACAGGAAATGATTAAGTTTGTTCACAAAGATAAAAACAAGGAACACTACACCTACAACTATATAGTACGGATGAACCTCTACATTAAAATGATTTGAAAATTTGCAACTTAATCGAAAAATATCCTGTTTTAATGATATTTTTGGATAAAAAAATAATTTAAACGTTGTAATATAATTCAAAATATCCTGTAAATAATCAGGCAAAAATCCATTAAAAATGATGGATCAAAATCATTAAAATTTTAATTCAAAATTTTCTGTGAACGATCAACTAAAAAACCCATTAAAATGATGGATTAAAATCGTTAAAATTTTAATTCAAAATTTCCTGTGAACGATCAAGTAAAAAACCCATTAAAAATGATGGATCAAAATCGTTAAAATTTTAATTCAAAATTTCCTGTGAACGATCAAGTAAAAACCCATTAAAAATGATGGATCAAAATCGTTAAATTTTTAATTCAAAATTTCCTGCAAACAGGTAAATAATAATCCAGTGATCTTATTATTGGTAAAGGACGAGCTCATCGGACTAAGCCAGTCGTGTTGATTTTGAGGACAAATCTATATTTTAAAGAATACGGTTGTTTTAAGTAGGCGGGGTGTGCATAGTTTTCTTTATTGTATTACTCTAAACTTCGTCGCTACAATATTGAATCTCGCATTTGCATTATAGTTATTTATTTATTGTTCACCGTATCACTGTAATTTCACCATGTGACACACGATATTACTACAGAAGTGTAGCGTGGGCAGAGGGGAATATCATTATATACATTATATATGTATTATATATGTATTTATTATATAATGCATGGGCGGATGGGAAGCACTATATGTATGAATAAATGTATATATTATAATGCATAGGCGGAGGGGAATCATTATTATACGTATTAGTATATATGTACATGTATTTATTATATAAGGGTAAGGACTTTGACAGGTCACGTGACCCAGGGTCATTAATATTATTTTTCCTAAAAATTTGACAGGTCATTAATCAAGTGACCCAGAACCACCATTTTTCCTACTACTGCTGCTTGTACGTTTGTGGCATTGTAAGCACATTTTGCCCAAACTAATAATTTACTATAATTATTACTATATATATATTACTATTATTTTAAAGCGACACTTTGTATTTCTAAAACTTTTATCTAAATCCAGTGGTTTACATCGTTCTTACCCATCAGCCTAATTAATTTTATCTACTTATATAAAAATACTCTTAAATATTAGATTTTACCTATATTTTCGTTATCATCTGATCATTTGAAAGTGTGTTGATTGATAATATTTAGCAACATAGATAAAATCATAATCTAAACTTAATATGCTTAATACAATTTTATGTCTTCGCCTTTATTTATCCTAATTGTATGCGGTGTTTCAAGGCGAGACTACAATTTTAGAGTTTTAGCGCAGCTAAAATAGACTTAATTTATTGTGTAAAACTATAAAAATACTTCTTTCCGGGATATAAAGAGTATTTGCGTAATATTTTACGCAATATTCAACCGAATCCAATAAACTATAAATCCGTGGGAAGAGACGACTGCGCCCTAACCCGCTGCGCCTCATTAATAAATTTTTAAGAGGACGCAAATAAGGAACGTGAAATATACACTCCCAAGAACTGACTGTTCCTTTACCTCTGGTCAACTAATCAATGTATTTCAACTATAAACCTATACGATCGGTGATCACAACCAACAAAGAAAATCCGCGGAATAATCACTATTATTACAGGTGTAAACTCAATGATAGTAATTCTTGGTTTCTCTTTTTTAAAAAATTCAACGTTTGACCGTAGGCAGAATATTTTACCGCAACTAATGTACTTTTAGCAGAGATACATTCGAACCATGCCACGACATCAACCCTGCGCTTCCTTGTACCTGAATATATTTAATGTCGAGAACATGAAGCTAATAATGCCGCGACCAGTACTACCAAATGCCTCCACCATTACCAAGGGGCAAGGGTCGTATTTTTCCATAAACTTCAATTTTAAACCGTGAAATAAGAAATATGGGATAATTCAATAAGATGACGTATTATTTACACAAGCGTGATCAGTGTAATAATACATACCACAGTGACTAAGGTAATTTTATTTGCAGATTTAAACTATCGAGAATATTAGCATTAAATCCGCATGCAAGTTATAAATCTCAGGCTTTGTTGTCACTCGATGTCTTAATAAATTCTGATGCTTCCGCTTAGATGCAAGTGGGGAATGTAACAATTTAATTATCTAAAAATAAAAGCTCGTTTTAGTCAAGAATATCGATGTTGTCGTAAGTTTAAGTACAACTTTAACATAAAAAATTCAGTCTGCTTTCATTTATGTAAATGTAAATAAGCAAGCGCGATTTTACATCTATTCATTACATTATGCAGTGTGCGCCGTTGTTCATTAAGATCAACAGGATATTAGGACCTAAAACGTGTTAATCTAGTAGAAACAATAACGACACTATTTTTGCGCGAAACGTAAACGCATATACAGGAAAAGTGAGATTCATTTTTAATGTTGACCTGCTCATTGTCAGAAGCACAACTCTTGTGTCGTTTTAGCACATACTTCATTATGTAGCATCCTCGCGGCGAAATCATATATAGTTTTTACATGTCTGTTCAAACCACTAAAGTAGCAAGAATGAATCAACCTATTGTTACCTATCGTTCTTATGTAAATCTTGCACTAGGAACTGTGCTGCCGGCATAGAACCGCAAACTTCAGAGAACGGTTTCATTATTATTCAAAATCTCTGGTACCAGGTAAAGGCCCGTATCGCATTTTCTTACACATTCGACGTACTTGGTCAAATTGTGTAAAAATGGACAAAATGTGTCACCTCCTCATACTGCATTAATAAAAACTAAAATTTGAGTTCTCGGAAAAGCTGTGGTAAGAATTTGATAGACCGAAATAAAAAATGAAAACACGCCAGATCTCAAAATTCGTTTGCCTCTGTTTTATGGGCATGGGCAGCGACATGGGTCTGCCGATTGAGGTAATGCCATGCCAGCAGCAAGATGGAGCAGCAGACTGCGGTCTGTATGTCATTGCCTTCGCTGTCGATATCGCACAATTCAACCAGAAGCAAAAATTTATCACCAAGATGAGATGCGAAAACACCTGTTGGAATGCTTTGAAACAAACTGCATTACCTCATTCTAAGTGTTACGATTGAATATCGGCACGGCGTACTTTGAGTACATTAATGTGTAATTTTTCTTTCATTTGATCATATTCTAGAATTTGAAATATCTTAAACTTAGTCAAACGCTTTACTAATTTTGTTTATTATGTGCATGCGGTACATGCAATATCTTTTATTGGGGGTGGGGCAGAAATACAATACCTTATTGGGGGGGGGGGTAGAAATGCAATACCGTATTTGTGGGGGGGGGGGGCGGTAGAAATACAATACAACACCGGGTCTTCCAAACTTGTATCCTATAGGAAGCTAGGGTAATCACGACACACCCAAATATGAGATGTCATATCTCGCTAATTATTTTACTCAGCATTTTGATTGGTTGGCAATAAGTAGTCCTAACTTTTTCCAACAACGCGCGGCTGAAATTGCTCACATAGCTATCAAAATATTTTGGTCGAGTTGAACGCAGCCTAATTTTTTGTTCTTTTTGGCTGTTTTTCCAACAATTTTCTTAGTTTTCGATGAAAAGATGCAAATTTTTTTGCTTATTAGTAAAATAAGATGGTTTTTTGTCACTGGCAAAAAAAATTATTTTCTCACCGATTTATACAAACTTTTTTCTTCTAATTTTAATCGCAACACCACTAGTATATTTCCGACACTTCGACAGTTTAACCCCGACACTCCCTGATTTAGTGTCATATTTTAGGATTTATCAAGCATCTCCCACGTAAAACAAAATATATATATAGTAAAATCGTGTAATGTCGACACTTTACACCTATGCAGGGACATTACATATACATTAATGTTTGTAGAGTCGACACTTTATGTTTTTTATGTCGACACTTTTATTGTAAAGTCGACACTTTCATTCTTAAGTCGACACTTTAACAACTTTATTAAAAAGCATCAAAAACAACTGAACTATTCATAACGGTAGGTTCCCATATGCTTGCCTACGCACGCATCTGCATTGATACATCAACAAGGACTCCTATTTTGTGTTGTTTCTCACTTACGTTATACTGGAGATAAAATAATTATTTGATTGTTCTTGGAAGTGGTACGCAGTTCGATACTAATCCTCACCAGATACTAGCTGAAAAGATACCTTCTCGCCACGGGCCTATGCTATTATATTGTTCGGTTTCCTTACGTAGGCCTGACGTCATACTCTGACATGATGTTCTACATAAATATGCAAAGCCTAAGCCATGTCAAGGTTGCCATGTCAAGCTGTATGGAAATTTTCCTTTTTGAGGGGGGGTGATGGCCCAAATTTTTCCAGCGGAGTCGGAAATGTGAATTTTTTGCTCTCTGACGGTCATTACGGTCTGAGGAGCGTTTCGGGATACTAGGGTGTGTGCCACCCTACTCTCACGGCAGGCATGTGTACATGGCTTAGAAGCTACGACACTTACATATATCTACATGTGGCCCTTATATTAGCACTAAACCAAATGGGGGGGGGGTACGATCCCCTCATGACCTCCCCACACTAAAGCTAACTCAAAGCTTTTTGCAACGAGTATATAACCTAACGAACCCTCCACTTGACTTGGGCCATATATATAAAGAATAAATGATTTCAATGTCTTCTCTGTTCCATTGACAAAGCTTTAGGCAAGGGCGTTTTTTCTGAAATTTATCAGCGTTGCAGTGGATAGATATTTATCAGTATTTATATATATTTCTTGAATGAAAGTATTTTAAGCAAAAGATTATTCGCCATGCCGGGGTGGAAGTAAAGTTTCCTGGAGAGTGGTGTGGTATGCGGGGGTAGACCCCATGGGGGCTATACCAGGGGGCGTTACCTACCATAAATACCGTAAAATTTTTGTGAGTACCTTTTTGTCGCCGGCGCCATTTTTCTTAACGGTGGGGAACCGGAACCCAGGGGGTAACCATCCCCACCCCTGCTGGCATGGATGCAATAGCTATTATACTGCACATTTCATTTTCATCGCCACGTATTTTACTATATTTGTTCATTTATTTACACACAACTCTGTATATATATACATACTACTGTATCTGGGAGCTTTACGTATGCTGTACATTGGGCAGGAGTACTCCTGCTGACCAACGTAATTCGTTCACGGGATACAAATGATATATATACTTTAACTGTTGCCTGTTGAAACAAAACTTATTGATGATAATAGTTGCGACTTGGTAGTCTGTAGTAGGTGAAAAGTTGCATCCGAAGCCCGGTGCGCAAATTCGAATCCCGGAAAAGGGGTAACTAAATTTCCCTAAATTGCAGTTGTAACTACACGCCCGTGCAAGTAACTATGTCTCGTTTAAACCCGCCTTCAGCCATTTGAAACTTGGGCTAAAACTCCAAAAAATCCGCCTAACGGTTATGTTTGCTTTACGGCTTTTCGTTACCTCTACACTAGCCGTGCCCCCATACTAAAAATCGTTTCCGGGTCCCTGTGGGTTGGCAGAAGCGTGTTTAAGGGGTGGGGGATTTTGGCCTATAGCCCCCTGTTCGAGTGTCTAGCCCTCCAGTTTGCGATTCAAGTTTCCGTCGTAGACCAAAAAATCGAAATAGAAGGAACTATTATGTGGAATTTGGGGATTTTGCCAGAAAACCTATCCGGTTTTTGTTATGGTACAAAAATTTTAATCTTACCTGTTTTGGAACGGTTTCAGTGCCAAATCCATTAATTTTGGACGCTTTGCGCTTATGCAATACAGAATTCGACTCATCCATGGTCAGTATATACGCAGTGAAAATTGCTTACGTGCCAAAAGTTAAAACAAACAATAAACCCAGATTTTCCCGACAACTAAATAACACGCGCCAAAATGATTTCTAAGTATTGTTGTATTGGGCTCAGTAGCCTCACACATAATTACAAAATGTATATAAACGTTCAAGCAGGAGGAATAAAAGTCAACATATCATTCTACTGTTTATATATATAAACTGGACAATTATCATTATCGTCGTGGTCCCTCGTGGAACTAAACCCGCCCAGCCGTTACTTAGTGTGGTAAATATACTTTCGCCCTCACCACAAGGCACACTTGTGGTCTATCTAAGAATGACGGGCTACGTCGCCTACTGCCGTTCAGTTTATCCACCTCCAGAAGCACACAATGAATGTTATTTTTGAAGTGTCGACTTTAGAAATAAGTGTCGACACAAGAAGAGTTAAGTGTCGACATAAGACGAAAAACATGTTAATACGACTCATTGCCTTTAAGCTTAATGGGACACTCCAGTACAAGAAATATTGCAGTAATTTTTACATAGTTGGAAAGAAAAGATCTCCGCCATCAATTTGTACTCTCAAATGGCCGATGCATCCTTTACAATAGCTTACTAACGAGCAATTAGAAAACTACTGCCAATCAAAAAACAAAATGCCGAAAATGTTCATGAAGAGGAAAACTGACAAGATGAAGATTGACCCTTCGTCAAGTGTGTCTATGAACCTCTAATTTAGGTGCTACGGCCTACGCGAGGCACAGAGCCTGTAGTGAAATTTTTGTGACGTTCCATAAAGATTTCGTCTATATAAAGCATAATTAAGACATCAATTTTTCAAAAGTGTCGACATTACACGAGTGTCGACATTACACGAGTTTACTATATATATGTCTGCGCTAGGATGTTATTTCAGTGAATGTTGGGTAATTAAAATAAAGTTGTGCTATTAAATATGACTTATACACATCAGTTATCTCTAGGATTATACTATACGTTATATATATAATTACTAATGGTAAGGTGCAAAAATGCTAACAGCGAAATATATGATAGCACATGTCGTAAAAAATCGCGACTAACTGTAGCGCGGAAACAATTGAGAAAAATCTAGGTCATCAGATACTCAGCGAAATAACGACTGTTCTCAGAAACGAAGGTGCAACACTGACAGGTGAACGATATGAGACACGCTCTGTTGGGAATTGAAACAAAGTATATACTCCAATGAATAAAGCGGGGTCCCACTTCTAGAAGCACTATAAGTTAGTTATGTCTCGCTTTTTGTATTAAAAATTTGTTTAAATTATATATTTGAATATTTTGATCACTTATCAAGTGCTCATATGATATTGACAAATCACGAGCAACACGTTATTTCCGAAAGCATACGTGCAACTACAAGTACCGTTGAGCTTTTGGTAAATATGTCAGCAGTATTTTTTAATTTTACTCACTATTTTTTATTGTTTTGCCATTTGACAATAATTTATCAAAAGCTTATTTACAACGTTGTTAACTGTGATACTTATCGCACAGTTTCAATACATACAGTTCTTTCCCAAGAACGCCAGTGTTTTTATTGTTTTGCCATTTGACAATAATTTATCAAACGCTTGTTTACAACATTGTTAATGCCATTAATGCTTCTTTAATAATTATAAAAGAAAATAAAGGGTACGCTATAATTTTCAGATCGTTGGCCAGAGACATTGTTCAGGCTAGCGTTGGACAACTAGTCCTCTTCCGTTAGATGATGATTTTCTGATTAGAACGCCATAAATGAAACAAATTGTGATACTGATCGCACAGTTTCAATACATATATACAGATCTTTTCCAAGATGTTTCTGGCTACTTTGCAGATATGTTACTTTACTCCAATGTAGACTGATTACAGAGTTTACAAACGCACTGGCTGGTGTTTCACGCAATTTATATTAGCCAAGCCTATAAGTTAAGTACTTCGATACTCAATACTGTATCATGTATATCAAGGTAGACTGGTTCATTAAAGATATACCGATTCCTGTATTGGTAAGCTGCTACATAGCTTAGTTTGTTAACCAGTTCCTGCCGGGTGAGGATGAAAAGTTCTTGCCGGAAATTGTGTTCTACTTACGTTTAACAGGGTAATTTGCTGAGTTAGTTTTTTTTCTTTTGTTTGGTTGTGTTGGAACTCGGTCATTGTGTGCATATAACGTATGATATATAACAGATGAAACAAAAAAATATGGACAATTTTAAACAAAATTTTTATAGCGGAATTCCTGTTCCGGTATGGTTTTTGGCTTTTGCAGGAACGGCAACCGGAACACGATTTTCGCCAGAACCGGAATTCCAAGTTACTCCCTGATATATATGAATCTCGTGAATAAAAACGTACACACAATCGTATGACTCATGAAAAACTGCTAGCGCATTGCACAGTTTATTAAATGTATTACGTTATGCGGGAAGGGATTAATCGTACCATAGCCAAAATTTTGGTAATGTGAAAGGAAATATAAGTTTTTTACCAATCATACAGTTTACTAAGTATGCCGTCCCATTTCTCAATGCAAGAACCCACTTTCCAAATATAGAACCTAAAATTGTTCTGTCAGTTTTATATAAAAATTTTCAAGCACTTGTCTTTTTTTAACTTGCACACTCATCCAAGGATTCCGAAGGTACAAAAATTATAATTTATAGCCTATAATATATAAAACATATAAAGCGATAAAAAACTACTGCGCTGCGACGTTAAAAATAGGAGTTTCATCATGCATAACTAATTCGCCTATAGGATTTTCTGAGCGGGGCTAAATTTCAAAACTTTCTACTGCAAAAGGGACTATTTCCATAGATCCTGGTTGACTACAAACAAACATGACTTAACTTACCCATGTTTCTAGACATCATCTCCAACTCTGTCAGCAATGTGCCATTGTATCCCATAAGTCCACTACGTTGAATACCTATTTAATTTACCGCATAATTAGTAAAACTCGACTGTTTATTTTTATGTATAACATAAATAAAAATATGGTTACTGAGCCAGAAAAACAGTTTTAGCCTTGGCAGACCACCAACAACGAACAGACTTGATACGAGTTAACAAGTTAATGCTAAGCTAAATCAGAGAAAACGGGAACACTTGTATAAACTTGTTTTAAATTTGTAACTTACGGTAAAATAGCTGAACATCAACAATTTTACAGTTTTTTAGGAAACACTTAGATTTAAAAAGGAGACCTATAATTTCGTGATTAAAATAATTTTCAACTCCACGCCTATCCATTTCGCAAAACATACTTTAGGAAACACTTAGATTTAAAAAAAACGAGACCTATAATTTCGTGATTAAAATTATTTTCAACTCCACGCCTATCCATTTCGCAAAACATACAGGTACAAACACCTGGGTCTATTAACATAATGTAGCGATGTAAAAACACAAACGAAATAAGAAACAGGAAGCTAGTGTTCAGCAAAAGATAGAGATAATACGTCATTTACATAATTTACCTAAACGCGTGAAAAATGGACATAGAAGCGTATTATCAATATATACTATATATACAAATCTACAAGCACGTCATATATAAATATACAATGTATAATACATAAAATGCTTAACATTACACAATTATTGCAATTTGTATACAGCTAACAAATCTACATATTAAAATATAGTCGCAAACGGATAGATAACTCTACAAACTGCATTTGGTAGATTTTTAATTTTTATGAAGTTTGCTTGCCTTAATTTTAGACTAACAAATCAAACATTAGCTGTGCACGAACCCTTCATACCTTTTCATTGGTTTCAGGTTTTGGGTTAACGAACCGGATCTACAGAGAAAAATTTGTATTCAGTTGTTTGGTTATTACTTTTAGGGCATTTAGAACTGTCGGTGGACGGTTTCGGTATATTGAATAAAATGGTGTGGTAATCTAGAATCTAGTATGACTGATTCATAACGTTTTTGGAATTTTAAAGGCGTTTAATATCGAGTCACTTATTTGGTCATGTGTTGATCTTAGATTTATAAATTTTGCTATATTTGATGTTTATATATTATAGGTTTTGTGATACCCAGAATACGAAGATGGTGTTCCTTAACGCTTATCAGACCAGCGCTTTATAATATATACCAGGATGAACCTGGCTGCTGGGGCCGGCGGCAACGGGTTTGAATAAGAAATGACACGTCTGTATCAACCCGTAACATAAACTGCTCATAAACATAAACGTTTGTGTATATATCTAATCGTAAAGAAATTGTATTTGAAAATATTAAATAAATCCACCGGCTCAATGTTAGCGGAACCGCGAAAATCAATCAATCCAAAGGGACTCAGCACGTGAAATTACCTTTTATGACATTAACTTAATTTTTGAGATTTCTGAAAACCTCATGTTCATAAAATAGTGGTGCCATTCCGAGTGTAACATGACGAGTGTAACTTCTTACATGAACCTCGGAGACGAAAATTAATCACTCCAATTGACCCAGCGGGTCAAAGTTCCTTGCATAAGACTAAATTCATTTTTTCGAATTCTGGAACCCTAAGGCTCATATTGGAAGTGATGCCCTTGTGGAATAAATTTTTAGATGCGTCTAAAGTTTTGGAGTTGGCGTTCTTTGATGCGTTCAATATATTTAACTAATAGTTATAAATATGCTAAACTTACAAGTATACTGTCGTGTTTTTAAGCTGACTTCATTCAGTTATTTTAGAACAAATTGCCTGAACTCTGGGCTCCTTTAAATTTCATTCTACCAAGTATTTTCAAGTCATGCGCAGATTTTGAACAGTGGTTTAACGCACCTTTCCGCAACAACTGGAGAGAAAGTATAAATTTTAAGTATTATTCATTGTTTAGTAATGTTAAATATAATTGCTATTGTGTAATTCAACTAGTGAGGAGGTTTTCTTGTATGGTTGTGTCTCATGCTAGGTTCTCATGCTTTTAACTCTGGTCGAATTTTCTGTTCAAATTTTTTCCCATTATACCTTTGCCCAGGAATGGTGGTCGTTTGCAGCTTATCTCATTTTTAGCTTATTCGGTCATCAGCAGTGTGAGGTTCATAAGTAGCTGACCCTGTCGTATTTGTGTGTTAAATTTTTGTTGGCTCGCCGGCCTCTTCACTGAGCCAAAATTTAGCCTAAGTGACCCCAGCTCCAACCAGAGCTATCAGTGGAGTAACAATAAAATGTGCAATAACGACTGCATCAATGCGTAAGGACATAGCAACACGACAAAACGCTATAACATAGGATCCAGATATAAGTTGGGTACGTTTTCCCCTACAACATGAAGGAATATCAAACTGTTTCTCGATCCCCGTGTTGTAGCTTTGAGTGCAACTAAAACCCCTGTGCTGGCCTATGCACTGTGGCGGGGTGGGGGACCCCCACTTTCCAAATCCCCCATGTTAGTGAGATTTTCCCCCACGTCCGCCCTCTCGGCCGAAACCCCCATGTTCAGCTAATTCCAAAAATTATTTATGCCTGAAAATTTATGTTTTTTGTTTGCAAATTGTTTTCTAAACATTAATTACCACTATTTATAATGCTAAAATATAGTTTTAGCTTGAAAATACATTAACGGTTATAAAAATGCATGAAAATATGGAAATTTTTAGCATTTTAAAACAGAATTTATCCCCCCCACTACTTTTAATTTCCACCCGATAAAACATCGCGCCCCCCGAAAGTTACCCCCTTTTCGGAGGGCTGTGGACGGGCCAGCTGTGGAGAGACCAAATATCTTTAATCATGTCATGGAAGCAATCATTTAAAGATTATAATCATTTTTATCATTTGAAGATCACATTTAATTCATATGTTCACCATGGCTAACACGCGTTCGAAAGATTTTCGCCATCAATCTCAACTGTCAAAACCCGGTAGATCCTGCTTAACAGGAAAATAAAAATAAAATTTACGTATCTCTTCACTTTTTGTTATAGTGTACCTGTAATGGAGTACCAGTGAGCAGAACTGGTGAGACAAAGAATAGTACGTGTTCAACACCATCGTCAATTTACAATGAGAATTTTTTTCATACGATGTCCTTCATCTCAATTATCATCAGAGCTTCCAGTGAATCTGAAGGCACTGTTAAAATTTTGTAATAATGATGAACAGCATTATAGATTTTGAAAATAAAGATGTGAGATTTAATGTATTTTTTCGCCGTAATCACGCATTGGTAGCTCGCTTGTCTAGATGAAAGATTGTTTTGTAATTAAGTTGTGCGACTCGCTCCGAAATATTTCCGGCGACGTACTGTAAATAATGAGCAAAAAAATGGCTGTTGGCTTTCGAGCAAACGATCCAGCGAACAGTACTAATACAATTATGAGATTATAGTAAAAGTGTTGCACTGTATTTTTAAGACACCGCTAATTTCGCACTGTATTTTAAGACACCGCTAATTTCAATAATCAACAATGTTGAGTAAAACCACCCTGCGAATTTTACGACCCCAGTTCCATGCACAAAAACTCAACGAAAAACTTTGTTCTATATGAACCCACTAACCTTCATTAGTTGCGAACGATCACGCATAATATAGTCATAAGTTGTCAATAAAACATTAAATCGTCCCTTGCGCAACTCAAGGCTAATGGA
>JASANE010029292.1:0-20446 GCA_030248225.1 Trileptium ribeirensis | reverse complement strand
TATGAGTAGACGACCAGCCAGGGCATGGACATAATCGAGCCCCCTACTCCTCTCCGTTCCTGAAATATAATAAAAACACACCAACGTCCTGATTTATTTAAGGCGCCCGCAGCGCTGGTATATTTTAGCAAGCTGAAAACCTCGCGCCGGCCAGCGCGAAGTTTTGTTGTTTATTAGCCGTTGGCAATAAGAGAAAACAAGCCCTGCTATGGGCATTAAGCTACGTCTCGACCATCGGCTACGTATGGCTCGGTCATTAATTGTGAGTCGCACAGTTTCCCTGGAGGTATGTCTTGGTAGCCCGCTGATTTTGGTGTTATCGTTTTGGCTATATTTTGTGCTTATTTGGGCGCCGCGTAATATGTATGCATATTGTGTTCTTGATTTTGGATAGTTTGAATTTTAAATTCGAAATTTTGGGGAACGAGCTAAGTGGCGGTAAAGATGACAGGGGAAACGTGAGTAGACATAAGGGTATAAAAGGAGACTGCCCAATTCTCCGATTGTGACCAGTCGAGTTTTAGCTTTTAGAAATGTGGCGGTTGTCGCCGTTAAGTAGGTTTTTCTTTTCATTTTGATTTTCGAGCATGTTGGGGGTTTTTCCACGGGTTTTGTTTGAACTAGGGTGGCCTTCTTCCGTGCCCCCACGGTGGAGAGCCTTACCTGGCCTTGGGGTTTTCTCAGACACGCAAGGGCCGCCTTTGCGGATGTTGGAGCGTCAGAAGGATGCTCCGCGCGCCCGTAAAGGCCGAGCCCCGATAAAAATTGGCAACATTATTCAAAATTTATGGCCGCCGCGTCTCGACTGGTTCCCCGCTCCTCGGACGATTTCTTTCTGTTGCAGGTCCGAGGAGTGATCAAATATTCTGTTCTAGGGCGTAGGATCAGGTTTTGAGAGACCCCTCAGTATGTGGAGAAAGTAAGCCGGCGCTTCTCAGAATTTTTAGGAGTTCCGAGACAGTCGCGATCATCGTCGCGGTTTTGCATTTCCCCGAGCGATACCCCGCTGTGGTTATGCGAATTACGGGTTGCGTTCATTTTCACAAAAAGGGAAAAGAACCCAGGCACCCCAAGTCGTGCTTCGGCCGTGATTGAATGCCTCTGCTGTCCCTGACGTGTGTTCTCGGCAGGTCATGGGCCCAGACTGCTTTCTACCCTTCCCTTAAAAGAATATAGTGGTTCGTTTTACAACGGGTGATGAACCGTGACTGTCTCGGTTAATATTCATTTCCTTACATAGGATCAAGTGAAATTCATATTACGTATGGACGTAGTCAAGGATCACATCTAACTAAGGTATAGGCAAGGTTTATAAATGGTGGTAGGAGTGTTTCTGGAGACGCGGCCGTTTGCATCCTCGGGTGATAGAGTTGTCCCTCATTCGTCTAGAATCGAACCGCAGCCTTCGAATCTCCCATTCGTCCGCTGTTCTTTCATTCCTGGTTAGCATGCGATGCACACGACTGCGAGCCAGAGTTCATCAAAATTTTGAAGCTCACCGACTGAGCGGATAACAATCTTTTAACGCAAACAAAAATCATGTGGGCCATCGGCCCTGTAATTTCCATAAAAGTGCCTGGCAGCCATAGTTAATCTTTTCGCCGGTAACAAAGTGGAACCGAGAGGTTCCGAGAAAACGATCAACTCTCCACTAAGAGTTTCGAGTGATAACCAATTAACTTTCGATTGAGAAATTCGATTTCCAAATAGTTAACAGCTAAGAATTTTGGGCTCAAAAGGGGAAAACGATTTAGACGTGGGTATCTTGCATGGTACCCGCAGTTATTGTCTCGATACCACCTTTGTTGTAAATAGTTTGAAGTGTGCCCCGAGTGGGCGGTATTATGACGTGTTATAAAATACTGAAATGTCAATAATAAAGCAACCGACCCGTTGTGTACTTTTCAAAGCAGCTCGGAATTTTTTTAATTACTAAACCTGGCTCCCGTGTGGATCTTGAAAACTAAGCTTCCGTAGGACCTCGTAAGGATCTTGAACTCAGATTAGGTCAGTTCTATACTGCAGCGAACAAGTTAGTCAAAACGGCGCCCTTTCGACCAGACTAAGCGGACGCGAGCACTTCCGCATGTCCCTGCTTCAACATCCGAGCCAGCGTCCAACGCAGCACCCCGCGTAGTACCCGTGTCTACCTAAACTATCATGAACCCCCTTGGTCGCGACCCTCTCGCACTAACCATCGCATTACAGCACTCGCCTCCTGGTACCTCCCGCTTGAGCAATAGAGCCCGACTCCCTCATATCTTATTACTCGAAGTCCGGATAATAACTAGTAGTCAAAGTCTAAGCACTCGAGTGCCCCTAGTATTATCGTAGGTAGCTGAGTTCTGTGAAACTATCCCAACGAGGCCACCTCTAGGATTGATAGGCCTCCACATACTAGGTTTTAAGGCAGGTTACCCATGTTACCAAGATTACCTCGGAAAATAGTGCAAGTTACCCCATTCAAAGCTGGGCCACTAAAAGAATAGTGACAGTGCATTATGCTAGTCTTTAGGTTAGGGCACTACATTTCCTAAGGACAAAATGGGAAAACCTTGCCAAGGCTATGCTAGGACCAGAGAACCCCGCTTAAGGGATTTGTTGGATTAGGAGGGAAATGCGAGTCAGCCTTATTACCTGTGAGCAGGCCTAAGGGTTGACTCTCCCTCAGGGGGACCTCTATACCACTAGATACGTGGGCCACTATAGGGGCCAGGCCCAACACCCTGGTAAACCCGCCGGCAGCCTACTAAGCTAAGCGGTTCCCTTAGGTCATCCAGCGGATCACGGGGGAGTCGTGGAAGCCGGGGTTGTCCGGGCACCAAAGTGCTAAGAGGGTGGTGCAGCTGGGATCCCTTAGGGCCAGAACTGGTACTAGTACATATTCAATAATACTTGTAAGCAGTATTACTTATTAAAGTATACATGTAATCAGATTAAGCATTAATGAAAAATATATCTGAAATATCTTACGATCACGTTGTTCACATAAATGTTATATGTAGGTAAAAGTAAAATGTATAGGTTAAAGTCAACTGTAGATTCACAAATATTAGCAGACAATACTGTAAGAGGTTAAACGAATAGGTAACGAATCAAAATAACGGCCCGCGTCAACTTTATGAGCCGAAGTATAATGCATACCATTCCGTTCTCTATATACTAACCCTAAGCCTTAGTCTTAGCCTAGTATGAGGTCCCTATATGGGGCATGAGCCATGTACTAAGCCTAAGTCGGCTGCCGCCCCCCGAGCCCCTGCTCTAAGCTCTTATTTTTTCTAGCGATATAACATCCAGCCCCTAAAGTTGACATGGGCCAAACTAACTATGCATGAACTGCCACGACAGTTGTAACATTTGATTAAAAGAACTTATATATGTATATTACACATTCCTTGGTACTGACGACTATTCCATTGGCGAAAAATTTCCAGATTACATAAATAAAAGGTGCCGAATTTTGTCAGTGGTGGAATAACCGCACGGTTTAAAGTAGTATTAAGAAAATTGTCAGAATTAGTTTTTTCAATGCTAAGCAGTACTAGTTAATAAATTGTGTCAGAAACAGGGCTAACACGAATTTGTCACACTTAAGTAATTTTTAGGTGTTTGATCAAATATCTAGCATCATAACGAAATTTCAGAAGAGAATATGGACCAGTTGTTTTAACGGTAGGAAAAAATAACCAATGTGAATTACCGACCCCAAAATTTTGCTAGGAAACATGCTCCAGGGGTTCACATATTTGAGCAATGGGAACTACAGGTGCCATAAAATGTCCCGGCTATCTGAAATGTGAAAAACCGAGCAATATTGTTTTTGTGGGTTTTATAATATATCCAATAAAGCTTTTGAAGTGGCTAACCCACACAAGATGAGAAACTAAACCGAGTCGCGTTCTGCATATCCAAGTTGTGACAGTATATATTCGTCACCTAGCTATTATGGAACTCACATGTACCATATTTTCGATGAGGAATGTTCAAGAATATTTTCAAAATGCCTCAAAACATACTATTCGGGATTCATATATTGACTTAACTGTTGTGTCTGAGCTGTTATGAGGATGATACGTTTGTGATGAATGAATTTCATAGGCGCTACGTCTGCTCGGACGATCAACTCATTGTTAGAACGAAGCCGTTTAGAAGCGCTGGGAATGATTAATGAGCACAAATCTTTTTCTTCCAGCATTGCGTACCTTAAACCATTTATTTCTAATAAATAGAGGTAATGACACACAGAGAAGCCGATTAAAAGCGTTTGCACGTGCGGTTGTTCGCTCGCTTTGTGAGGTTCCTTAAGGAACCAAGCAATACCATATAAATATGGTAGTGGCTAACGTACAAGGCTCTCACCAAAACGATTCGATGCTCAATTCGCCGCGGCTGCAAAAGTTCCGTCAACATTGTACAAAGTACACAATACTTAATTCATCTGGGAAAAGGTGAAATATCTATAATCTTTAGACCCTGTGCAGCCTTTCAAACTTGATGTTATAATTTTGGTGTGGTTGAATTTGTTACTGCAACTAAATCTACAAAGAAAACAACGAGTGATCCAATTGTCTCCTACGAAAATGAGTATAGTGCTGAACGAACGTATAGACTGTATATGTCAGTAGTGTAAAAAATGGTGGTTCTGGAACAAAACCGGCAGTTTTTACATTTAATTCGCGCGCTGATTGGCTGAGATTCGAGTTATTTTTATGGTTTCCTTTTATTGGATGTATCCGGCGCTTCGGAAGCCAATGGTTTCATCTTTGCTGAGGTGACTACAAATAAATTATCATGCTTTGTTACGCCATGACGTCACGTTAAGACACTAATACGCAATATATTGTTTAAAACACCACACATTTGTTCACTTGTCTTAGAGATACGTGCATTATATTATTAAGTTGTAGAACTACGGTCTTGGAGCTCACTAGCAGCTAATAATTTTGGTTTCATATATGAATTGTCGTAGCTTTATTTTTTCAATGTTTCTCATAGAGCACAGCTTATAATAATATTACAAGACCACACATGAATATTTAAGTAATTGCAATATTTGCCATAACCAGAAAAGCTTAGGTCGTGTAGTGAGTTGGAGCAAGCGCATAGAGTCTGCTTCCTGACCCTAATAATACGTTACAATGTATATTCTATATAGGTGTTGAAGTATTAAATAAAGTTATTAAAAGGACACGCTTTAGGAAATTTTTAAATAGCATTACGCTAAATCCGATATCATCGTTAATTGTCGGTCTTTCCGAATTGAAGCATTTGCTAAACAGGCAAGCTTAAGTTGTGGAATGGTGTAAAGAGGTATGCTGTAATAAAAATAACGTTCGAGAAAGATTTGAAACCAAATACCATGATCTCGACTCACTCTTTGGCAAAAATGTTTTCTCGGCTTAAGATATTTTACAAATATTAATCATCATATAGACCATCGACGTGACATTGACGCCTTCGTGGAACAGTTATCGGGATGGCTAATTAGGTAGGTATAATTTTGTTGGTATAATGTAACAAAGTAAAAAAATTATAGAATATTAATAACCGAGGTATTAATTGGCATAACTTTACTATTGAAAAATATATATAATATTTGACATGTCAAAAACCCTTCAATACTACATAAAATTTATACTATCCAATCTGTCATCTCAATATTTACATAGCTCGTTAGAGACTACTTTGAGGTAAAACTTACAAGGCTCTGCTGCCAGCTGTACAAGCAAAGAAGGCTATCACCAATGTCAAAAACAAGGACAATCAATGCTTTATGTGGGCAGTACTGTCAGCGAAACATACTACGCCCATATACGGCGAGCGGCTATCGCATCATTCCAAGTATATCAACTCACTAATGTTGAATGATGTCAGTTTTCCAGTAACCGTAGAATTTATAACAATATTCGAGGTGCAGAACAATATTGGTATTTGTGGAATTATCGGCCTTCTGCGCTGTTACGTTTCTTACCAAAACGTAACCGACATCTCCAATCGTGGCCAAAGGTGAAGGGGTGGAGATACAGAGCGAGTTCGAGGGTTACCCATAATAGAAGTAAAGTCAAGAATAAGGGGTAGTAGCCACCAAAGGGATGGACCGGTCTACCAGCGATCAGAGATACCCTTTACCACTGAATGAGAGTTGCGCGAGTAACAGGGGTAGACATGTCATTGTCCCCTGCAGGGATATCAAGATTAGGTCAAGGTTATATAGTAGGTTGCCAAATAAGCTGAATTGGCCGTGACAACGTATGTAAATTAATTTAAACAACTGTCTAACCAACTCAAGTGAATGAGCAGTTGCGTCTTATAAACGGAATAAATTCGTACCATTTGTGGTTTAAAGGTGTTGGGTAAAAAAAGAAAAAGTAAGTTTACTTGGAACAAAAGTTGTAAATTTAGCTTGGCTTGATGTTGGGCATTCGGCACCCTTCGCCCTTAAAATTTATCCGGTACAAAATTAAATTTATTTAGCGAAATCGAATATCTGTGCTAATAGTGACTGCACCTTGGCGAGTTCCAGGAACGTGCCGTGGGTAATGAATTTGGATACTAGGAAAGTTTAAAAGGTAAGATTAATTAATATTCGAAGCTAAACGTAGGTACTTGGCCAGCGTTGGCTAATTCGAGTAATCGTGCCATTAACCAACTATACCCCGGCGAGTTCGAGTAACGAGCCGTGGTAGTATCCTAGGTCAAAAATAATTTTAGCGAATTTAGTTTTAATTAAAAGGTGGAGGTTTGTAAAAATTATGAGTTTGTAGAAAATGAAGAGATTTTTACATTGGGTTTTAAGGGTTAAAACTTTACGGGAAATAGGTTAAGTTAGTGGGGAAGTTAACAGTATAATTTTACTAGCTGAAACTAGGAATTTTGAAAATAACCACCTTTGGGCTACAGCGAGCTCGGGTCAGCAAGTCTGCAGCATCTCCACAATTTATTCGAAGATTTCTCACAAAATGTTAGATTATGCTACCGTGCCCGTGTAGGCTAACACGCAACTAAGCTTAAAGTCCACCAGAACGTGCTCGGGGATACGAGTTCTGGATTTAATTTTCAGAAATTCCATGCAAAATGTCACTACGAGGAGGAGTTCGTGTAACAGTCCCGTAGTACGTAGTGAATAGATTTTGGATAAATTTTAGCATAACTTTTGAAAAACAAAGTTAAAATATGTGAACTAAGAAATTTTATCACGGATGGTTAACGAAGGTAGGATTGAACTATGCTAGTTCTGAAGGCATCCAAGCTCTGTCTCAGCTCGGCAAGCGGCCAGAGTTGAGGCACAGACGGGAGCTATGGTGAACTTCCCATAAAACCGTTAACTTGATTTTGTAAATGTTGGAACTTTCTTACTCATGAATAACAAATCGATAAATTGGAACAAAGACCTGTGCTTTACCTTTGATGATCGTATTATTGATATAGAAGAATTGCACCAGAACGCTAAAGCTAAAAGTATATACAGGTCGTCTGAAATAAATAAAGATTATCACGCTAAAGTAACACGTCCAGCGTTGCATTAAACTAGAGCCTTCAATAACCGTTTATCCAATAGACCCATTTAAGTTCCAAAG
Source organism: Trileptium ribeirensis (assembly GCA_030248225.1). Taxonomy (NCBI): domain Eukaryota; kingdom Metazoa; phylum Nematoda; class Enoplea; order Enoplida; family Thoracostomopsidae; genus Trileptium; species Trileptium ribeirensis. The sequence continues at coordinate 12,869 of JASANE010029292.1, read as the reverse complement.
GGGCAAGTGTTAGAACGGCACCGTGGCTCTGCCACATTGGGTATTTTATAAAATCTAACGCATATGCTAGCGACCAGCACCATCAAGTCATCCGTAAGTAACATCCAATAAACTAAGGATAAGTTCAGAAAATAAAAACCATCAGCTCACGCTGGATCGACAACACACACAGCCGTATCCTAAGAATTTTATTACCCGAAATTAGCTTTAAAGTTGAGGATTATATAGTAGTATTGTTAGCGGACGACAAGAGATTATATATAAGAAAAAACTTAACAAAACCCTAGCATTATGCACTAGGTAAAACAACTATAACAAGTTTAGCAAATGTTAGAGCGCGATAATAACCGACATATATGTACCATATAGATTAACAATTTTTATGGGTTTTATGTAATTTTTAGGATAGTTATGTGCGATCATGCATTATAGGATACATGTACCTTAGGTCGTAACATTACCTGGGAAAATTCGTAAGGTTCGTAGGCCTGAAAAATCTAAAGAATTTTATGTGTTAGTGTTAGTGGGACAAGTGACACAGCATTTTCCCTAAATAGAACTTGGGTGTTGGACCATAACTGCCAAGCCCCCTAAGCGTAAAATTTCCCCGGCCTGTGCATTGGGCAACCCCTAGGCGAGGCTTGCAGGAAGACCTAGTTCCGGTAACTAGGCCCCACCGTAGAGCATGCTAGCAATGTCACAGCCTTCGACGACAGAGCAGCCCATGGTGTGGCAGCCTGGGTACCAACGGGTGGTAAAAAGGTGCCGGAAATGGAGAATAACCAATCCCACCCAGAGGTTCCTGTTTAGGGGATGGGCTGCCCTCTTTCTGGTCTGCCTTACCCTGTACTAGGTCTTACTATGCCTAGTAATCCCGCCTCCACGGCAGGATCCAGAAAAAGCAGGTAACCTCCTGCTAAATCACTGTGGGTGAGCCTATATGTTCTTATATGCGTTTGTGTAGTATGGTAAATTTGTATATGAGTACGTAAAGCTTTATCAAGTGTGTGAAATCGTCCTACTGTGAACCCGAGTATACTGAATCACACCAGAAAACAGGAAAATTACCAAGAAACTAAAATATTAGCCATAGTTAAGTACCTTATTAATAATACAATAAAAACAATATTACTAATAAAATAACGTATAATAATAAAAATATAATAATATAAAAGAAGGAAAAAGGAACTCGAGAAAAACGAACACAACACAACTAATACACAACACAACACAGTAACTTGTCGACTCGTCACCATTATTATAATAATAAACCAATAGGTTAGCTACCAAACATCGCAGATCGAAAACTAAATTTATTTAATAACTAATTATCTATTATTACATTTATGTATATATTATTGACCGAATTTTGTGAAATTTTAAGGTGGAAAAGAAAATAATCTAGGAGTATTTCACAAGGATTGAATAGGGTTCCGAGTGCGAGAAAAGTGGGCAAAGTCCCCTTTTGGGTAATCCATAACTTTGGGATATTGTAGGAAATAAATAATAGTGAAAATTAGGGTCTTACAGACAATTTGAAAAAGAAGAATTTGGTAAGTAAGAATAATAATAGATGGTGAAATGTTGGTAGAATGAAGGTTTTCCACACTGGGGAAGTGTGAAGTACACCCCGGCGGCAGGGTAATTTTAATTGGTGTTGAGGAGGGTTGGGCACTGGTATAAATTTGAAATAAAAGTAAAAATGTTGGTTTTAGGTAACATTGAATGTTGAATTAAGGTATAGGGATAATATATCTCGGAGTAAGGGTAAGTAAGAGGTTGACCCAAGTGGGCATAAGGGTTACCCTACCAGGGATGAAATATAATACACCCCGCCGGAAGGTAATAATTACAAATCCAAGAGAAAAGTGTTATTTAAGTAAAAATAAGGGAATTTGTAAATTCATGGATTCTGAGTCATATTTAAGGGGTAGTATATCGGTAGAGAGTAGGAAATGAAAGGTGCAATACGAAATTTGGATAGTTTTCTCCTCCGCGGAGTTAGATATAGGAGTCACCCCTGTGGGAGAATGGATATTCCCCAGGGGAGGATAATGGAACCGGTATGATTTTGGTAATAAAGTCAAACCAGTGGAATATAATCTCTTAGGGAGGGGAAATACAAGGTTGGACCTGCACAAAAGTTGACATCTCCCGGACCCGACTCTTCAACGTCCCTGTTGAGTATGTGATCTAGAGAACATGTCAAGCTTGTATTTAGGATTTTCGCTTCTACATGGAGAGGAATTGTATATTGAACTTATATATTATTATCAGATCATAACAGCATTAGTTATATAAAATATCAGCAAAATGATTATAATGTAATGCAAAATATTATCATAAGCAAGATATTATGTCAGTAAAAGATTAATATTGAGCAACAATTATACACGTCGTATAAAATCAAGTAGCAAAAACATCTTGACACAAAGTTGATACAAAATTAAGTGAAGAAAGCAGAAGTTTTTGTCTATGCTGGTTCAAAAATCTTTTGTTTGAAATATAGAAAATGTTCATAAAGCTATATTAAAATTTTGTTAAGTTGTTTTAATTGCAAAAGCAAAGGAATTGGTTCTATAAACCCAGGTATAATTTATGAGTTAGATTTAGATAAAATCTAATATCGCGATCATGAAAATTGTAGGCCGAAAATTGTATAGATAGACATTTGAGCAAAATTACACTATAACATATTATAATACATGATGCGAACACAACGATATAATAAAATAAGGCACAAAATATAATACATCCCTGTATTCAAGCTCGACACAATGGCATAGAGGTAGGTGTGCCTTGGAATTTATTGTGAGAATGTTATAAATTTTATAAATTCCATAAATCCGGAGAAAGTTGCAATGTGGAAATGTATAAGTTTGAAAGAATTTAAATATCAATTTCCTTAAGAAATTAAATCTGTATTAAGTTAAAGTTCTTTATCTTTTTAGATAAAAGTTCAGTTTTTTACTCCTAAAGCGGGACCGTGTTCCTAGCTTTAGGTTAATTTGGAGTAGAGAAAAGATTTAGTGATTTTCCGATGAATAAAGTAAAATCAGTTGAGAATTTTGTTTTGAAATTTTACTTTTACATGAGTTTGACACCTATGTTGGTATGATTTCACAACAGCATATTAACATCACCATATAATTACCAGGTAGTATATATCCAACACAAATATATAAAGGAGATACAGGCATTTTTGCTAATGACTAAAAAAATATAAACTTGGTCCATTACAAGTATAATGATTTATATTTTTCATATTTTTTCCATTCTTCTTTCGGCATACAGGAAAATGTCAATGGCACATTGTTCATTATCCACGAAGATTGTCAACAATTGTCATTATGGCTAAAGTCAAGTTCGAGTGATAGCGTCTAATAATGACAAGTTATTATTGCTATTAACATATTAATATTTATTGATGATTGTAAGTGCCCCATTCAGCATAGGGCATATCCGGCAGTGGTCGATCAAGAGACGCGAATATACGGATCGCCATGGTTAATACGCCGAATTTGCTCTGGTAGATACCCAACTGGTCGCAAATAATGGTCGGGCGCCAAGTAGAGTGGTGCACCGAAATTTGGCAAACAGGATCGATATCCAGAATATAGACGCCGTATACAGTTGTCCGCGCCATCGACTTGTGCCGCAAATAAACGATGAAATTGTCGTCGATGCTGTTCCCAAAATGGCCCTAATCGGGCACGACGGCGATTGGCAGTGTTTAACCACTGATTCGGTTCTGGATGATTATTTATCACTAGATCCTGTAAAAGACGAATTTGTGTGTCCAATTCTTCCAGCGTACTACGGACGGTTTCCAAATTATCCCTAAGGTGCGGTCCAAATCGTTCGTACCAGGCCCTAACTTTCCGTCGAATACGCGAACCAGATACGTTCGTTGGATGTCGCTCCAATGTCGCCATTTGCCGATTCATTTCGCTGAGGTTGAAAAGTAGTAGAACCGGAAAAGGAGTGTGATGTTAGTGTTATTCAACGTTTTATGATAGAAGATGAACCGAATTCGGCTTGCTAACACCTGCAAGATGACCTGAAAGATTTGCTTTGCTCCCGGTCTTGTCAATTTGGTTTGGAAGTGTTGGAACGCCGTAAGTCCAACGTGATCGATCACGTAAATGTAGTCAATTGTCCTGACCAGTTGTTGTAATTCAGCTATTAACTGGTAAAAGTGTACCCGCAGCTGATTCAAGTACTCATTTTCTGACCGTACAAAGGGATTAGGTGTGTATATCTGTCGCCATTGTATTAGATGTGGTAGCAGCGGTAGACATCATAATTCCTCAATATCAGGTTGTTCTGCATAATCTGATAAACACGTGACATCTGCAGCTGCAATCTGGACCACACCCGTATCTGAATCCTCTTCGATCGGAATTGCTTGAACTTCATCTTCCGGTGATGGGCAAGGTGCCGATGTCGAAGGGCGATGGAAACCATACGTACGCGGTCGTGCTCCCAGTTGCGTTGTCGTTCGTTGATACGCAGCACTTCCAATTGTGGCTTGCAAGCGTGGTAATGTGCCCTGTGCTAGAAAAGGTTGTGTATTTTGAGAAAATTGCGAACCTTCACGTGGTGTTGGCCATCGCTCCAGTTTCGCAATTGGATGTTGCCTTGCCTCCACACGTGCAAGGGTCCGCTTATTCTCGATACGGAACTCGTTTCCGTGGAGCCGGTTGTCGATATTCTCTTACCCTCTTTTTGTACTCTTTTGGTGGTGGTGGAAAATAGTCATATATAGTGTCGCCAAACATCCGCATTGCCAAATCACCCCATGGTGTCATCGTAGGTCGTTCCTGGTACAACGTTTGTCGAAACTGCTCCTCCAGTCGGTTGCTTTTTGGCGCATACTGCTCGTGTTCGTACTCCATCTTCAAGGCTTGAAGATCGAGCCAATGATCAGCTTTAAGTGGTGGTTTTCCACGCAGCACTTCGAGACGCGATAAATAATGTCGATCACAATGGCCAGCCCACGCAATAATGTAGAGCGTCTCATCCTCCAGGAATTGGCGTAAGATGTTCGGTAGGGTGAGATAAAGTTCGATCAAGTCGATAACGACGACTAAACCTTCCATCGTTGCTAGCTGGATGGTTGCTGAGAAACCCTGTTTGACCCCTTGACATGTCATATTACGAATGTTAAACCAAGCTTCAGATAAGAACGGTGCCACGCGTCCGTAACGCGTGTATCGTGAATAACGTTGGGCTAACGTTACGCCAATACTGACCGTATCCCGGTTTAGCATATCATGAGCGTTAGCGTCCTTTAACCATTGAGGCAGTTGGAAGGCTTCGCTATCCAACCCAATGATATTCCGGCTCGATTCCCGCAACAAGGCTAACGCCATTTCCAGCTGCGGTTGAGTGCGGACATAAATAACCATTCGCGCCAAGTAGACGATAGAAAAGTCGAGCGTCGATGATCTCCATTTGACTCTTAGTGCGCTCCTTGATTGTCGTATCCACGAGTTCCGGCGGCCTAGAATAATATGAGTCTATGATTATACATATTATACTAGCCTATTAACATGCATACACCTTATAATCCCTTTCAACATAAAATATTATCCTGCACATATCAGTTTCAGTTTGTGTATACAACAAATAGTTTGATAAACAAATTACTGACATGTTGCAAATAGAATTGCGAGACTCTGACAAATTTTGTTAAAAGATTCCTTAATTTACGGTGAAAGGAAATTTGAACTTTATTATTAGTAATCGTAATGGAAAATGTCCTAGATGTACGTCTTGAGTTTTAAACTTGATGATATAGGGGAAGTGAGCAACAATATGAGATGCTTATAGGTAACTACAAAATTTGCCAACAGACATATCTTTGCAATTTTGTGATAACATGGCTCATACAATTTTGCTCAAATTCAAATTCATTTTCCAATAACTTGACCATGTACGATTAATCTAGCCGCAATTATAGCAACTTTAAATCACGAAATTTATTACTAGAAATTTTATAAAATATATTCAAACAAAACTTGAAATTTATCAGAACCTGAATTACCAATTAACATTGGAATTATACTAGTAAAGTTGCTACAACTGCGCTCCTACACTGCACCCAGCACAGAACCATTGTTCCACTGCGGTAGGCAGTTCATTAAGCCCTACACAATCCAAATAAAACCAATGAGGCTCTGAATGAGCTCCATCACAAGCCACCCATTCATTCAAACGCCGTGGTTTGCTTTTACCAGGAACATTGGGTGCATTAACTTGACGACATACCCTACAAAGGTCTCGAATTTTAGGGTTTGTAGGAATTTTACCCAGTAAGTAGCCCAAATATTGTTCTATATTACCCAAATATAATTTCACCATGTCCTTATGGACTAGCAGATCCCGACCCCGTGGTTGATTAATTTCCCAAATTTCTAGGTTGTGACCATCCACCCGTTGTACCCCATAGAGAGCGCGAAATAAGGATTCCAATTTTGGGTGAAATCCTCGACCACGAGCAGTCCTTTCGAGTAGAAAGACTAAGCTGCCCTCAATAATGTGTGCCCGTTTCGCTGAAACACGTCGATCGTATTGTTCACAATATCGTTCCTGAGTCTGTTGTAATTGTTCTCTACATTCGGTCCATACTATTTGCAACTCGGTGTACAAATCCTGTACATATTTTTGCACAGAATCCGAATGCACTTGTAGCCGTCGTGGTTCATTTGCCAGATCCATATCTCGTTCATAGTTCATACGATATGGCGTTTCACCCGTAGCCACGTTTGGTGTAATACGATATGCCATACAAACGAGTGGTACGTATTCATCCCAACAATCTGGGTTTTCATCAGCGATTTTACGTAGTGCACGAATAAATGTCTGATTCCAACGTTCCACTAATCCATTAGATTGATGATGATCCGCTACTACGAAATTGAGTTTCACCCCTCGCGATCTCAAAGCTTTTTGATGTGACTCTGCCATAAATCCAGCGCCTCGATCAACAATAACCGTTTTTGGATGTCCATGTCGACTTGAGGCACCCTGGATAAATGTAGCTACAATCGATTTTGCCGTCGTATCCGGCACAGGAAACGCCTCCGGCCATTTCGTCAAATAGTCAATCCAAGAAATAATATATTTGTTGCCGTTTTGCGTATCTGGCAATGGACCTATGATATCCACTCCTACCCTTTCCCATGGTGCATACGGTATAGCAATTGGATGCTACGGTACTTTAAGACTTCCGCCGGGATTGAAACGATTGCAAACGATACAGTCCCGTATGAATAAATGCAAATCCGCTGCCATGGTTTGTCAGTAATAACACTTCGCAATTAGCGGATAAGTTGGCTCCCAAGCTAAATGACCCGCGAAGTTTTCATGGTATCTTTGTAGCAACTCACGTCGTAAGACGTTTGGTACGAGCAATAGTGTGAACGCTACAGCGCGTTGTTGATGTCGATTCCGCCAATGTATATGAAACAGTAACTGCTATCGTAAAAAGAAATCACCCTGATTCCAACATAACCATCGGTAACGCTCATTCGGTAGCCCTGCAACTTCACCATTGGCTACCTTGAAAGCCCGATTCCTCGATCTCCGGATCCAATTGCTGTTCCCTAAGAATTCGTGCTTGCGGCCACGGCCAGTCTTGGTCGTTGACATCGTGGCGTAAGTTTACCATTTCGAGTTGGCCAGGACCTCGATTATTTGACTGTTGATCCTCTTGGTTAACAACCTCAGCGTCCACCGCATAAGCTACTGCGTCGTCATGTTCATACGCTGCAGAAGAATACGCTTTTTCGATATCCTTATTCGAAATTTGAAGTAAAGGTGGTCGACTCATACCATCGGCATTTGTCAATTTGAGCCCTGGCGTATACTTTACCTCAAATGAATATTCCTGCAATTTGATAGTCCATCGAAAAATTCTGCCCGTAAGTCCATCCAAATTTCGACGGCCTTTCATTATATACGTCATACATTGATGGTCCGTATACACTGTGACGTAATTACCTATGAAATACGGTCGATATTCCTTGAATGCACGTACTATAGCCAAACATTCTTTTTCAGGTATGCTGTAGTGCATTTGAGCTGGAGCAAACTTCTACCCTCCATAAGCTATTACACGTAACCTACCATTTTTGTCTTCTTGTTCCAATACATTACCGACACCATAGTCACTAGCATCCGTAAACAAAACAAAAGGTCTTGTATAATCTGCGTAGGCTAAAATAGGTGTCGTGGTTAGCGCTTCCTTTAGCAGTTCAAAAGCCGTATCGCACGCTTCTGTCCATCCCGAGGAAAACTTGACACCTTTAGAACACTCCTTAGTAGTTTCATACAGTGGTGCCGCTACAGTAGCATAGTTAGGTACAAACCGTCGATAGTAATTGGTAAGACCAAGGAAACTACGTACTTCCTTCACACAAGTAGGCTTAGAGCATTTTTGTACCTTTTCTATTTTACTAGGATCGGTACTTATACCCTCACGTGAAACTACGTGTCCAAGAAATTGTACCTTTTTTGAGCAAAATGACATTTCTTTCCTTTGACTTTAAGGCCGGTTTCACGTAAACGTTACCGAAACTTGATGTAAGTCAAATAAATGTTGCCAAAAATTTGCTGAAAATACAATTATATCGTCAATGAAGCACAAACAACTGATCCCCAGCAATCCCAGCAACACGGTCTGCATAGTTCGCTGGAAAGTAGCCGGTGCGTTGGTTAGACCAAACGGCATACGATCCCATTCGTACAATCCTTCGTGGGTAACCAAATCTGTTTTAGGTCTACTTTCCTCATCCATTCGAATTTTCCAACAACCCGACTGTAAATCCATAGTCGAAATATACTGCGTTCCACGAAGTGATTGCAATTGTTCATTGGTACGTGGTAACGGAAACGCATCTTTCACCGTCAAAGCATTTACCTTACGATAGTCAATGCAGAAACGTAAAGTACCATCTTTCTTATGTACCATCACTACTGGACTAGCCCACGGACTATTGAATGGTTGAATCGCTCCAGTAGCCTTCATTTGCTTAATTTGTCGCTCGATTTCCTGTCGCATCGCATGCGGGGCAGGACGCGCTTTCTGCCGAATGGGTGGCGCAGAACCCGTGTTGATTGTGTGCAACTCAACACTACAATCTCCGAGTTCTTCATTCGATTTGGCAAAAATGTCACGATATTCATCCATCAACAATTGCAGATAGCGTTTTTCCACATCATCCAACACTGATGATGACAAATCATCACCAGATATTGGTTCCAATTGATCCTTACGGTTATATTGAGCTTCTAAATATTGTTGCAACTGATCCGGATCTGTCCAATGCCGATGCACTGGCTTAGGTACGGATCCTAAATTAGTGTCACTAGCTTGTACTTGACCGATTTCTTCTACTTCTTCGTCCGAAGGGTAGATATAACTACTAGCTACAGGCTCAATTCCAACACAAACAAGTCCTTTTGGAACAATTATTTTTGAATTAGTGGTATTGACTATAGGCACCCAGAGTCGACCACCGGGTTGGACAACTCCCACAGACCTCGCGACCAGAACCATTTGGAAAATGGCCGCGCCATCTTCTGTTGCTTCCATTACAACCTGGGTGTCAGACGGAAAACCTGTGGATCCGTCGGTATCTCCAATACAGATGCCATTCGTCCGTCAACTTCTTGTTCAATTGCAGTAAATCCACAATTCCGATCCACTTTTTGATAGTTACGAGCCATAAAATTCAACGTGAATACCTCAACAGGTATTCCTGCAACCAAAACATCAGGTCCAGGATAAGCAATCGTAACTTGGTATTGCTCGAAGAATTGATGACCAAGGATAACCGCATATTTCAGTTCCTTGGCTACATAGAAAGGATGAAATTCCACAGTAGCCAACCCAATGTTGACGGGTATTTGTGCAACTCCCACACATGGTAAATCACCTCCATTGTAGCACGAAGGCGCTTTGCACTATTAACGCATGGCCAAGAGTTCCAGGACGTTTCATATAACCCTGCATCGACTAAACTAACATCTGCGCCAGTGTCAACGAACGCACGAGCAATGACGCCGTCCAGCACTACGTCAATAAACACTCGTCCAGTTCGACGTCGCTCTTCTAGTGGCTTCGCGGTAACAATCCTATGCCCATCACTGGATTCCAGCGGAATCGCTTCATGGCTACTTTCAGGATAAAAAATATCCGCTTCGATGAGACCGAAATCCCAAAGTACTTCTTCATCAGTATTAATTCCCGTCGACTCCATATTTATTTCGTCGTCACCTTCTACAGGATCCATCCACTCTGCGATTTCAGCTATATGAAGAACTGGTCGATCTGTCGGAACTCCAGATCGATTTTGATCCGTGACCTGCGCCGCCGATGATGTTGGCAACGAAGGACAGTTAGTCGAAATGTGACCAAAACCGGTACAAGCAAAGCACCGTCGTCGCGTATTCACCATCGGATTGACACGCAAGTTGTTACCTGTACTCAATAGAGTACCACCTCCAATACGTTGCTGTCGACGACTTCCATCAGTACCAGCATTGCCATTACGTTCATTATTCCACGGTTTACGTGCAGTCGTAACTTCTGGTACTGCATTTGTCCTCGATGTCGTTTGCAGTTTCATTTGCTCCAAAAATTGTTTCATCATCTGTTGCAATTCAGCCGTAGACGCCTCGCTATTTTCAGTCGCAACGTTTTTTACCGTTGCTCCATTAGCAGTTGTCGACTGGGTAGTGACCGGAAACGTCGGTACGCTTGTCGAACGAACTGGAGCCGCAGTAGCACGGTGTGCAAATCCACTACGCGTGAACGTCTGTGCTGCAGCTACTTGTGGACTCTCCTCACTACTATCCTGCGGATCGTCAACCATTTCTATCTCAGCCGCTGAAACATCCTTCATCCTAACCGTTTTACGTAAAATTCCCGGTCGAACATTCCCATCAGCTCTATCTTCGTATCGTTTCTAAATGCGTATCGCAACGTCGTAAAAAATCGTGCCGTTCCATTGCAATTCGTGCCGCTTCCTCGACATCGTGTCGATCACAGAGTTTGTATATCCGCTCCAATTCCATGACGTAGCCCCTTCAGGAACGTGAAAAACCATTCCGAGTAATTGTGCTGTTGTTCGATAAGACTGAACTTTCGCAACCAAGTAGCTTGTAACCGAGTCTTGAATACCATAATAGTTTCATTTCGACCTTGTACCATGCTGGTTTTAAAATCGTTCAGTCTGTCGCCGAAGGATTTCAGAAGATCGTAATAACGAAGAAATCCTCGCACATAATCTTAGTAATAAGTAGGTTCCGGTAGCGTCGACTCAACCGCTCGAAGAACATATCAGGATGATTCCCCAGCCATTGCTAAGGTAAATAGTGTTACCTTATGCGTGCCCAATCGTACATGGAAACTACGCAATGTTCGCTCGAAACCTTCTAACCAACCAGGAAAGTCATCTCCTTTGAACTTTTCCCATGGATGTCGAAGCACATACGACGGTATTTCTGGCATACCAGAAAAGGTTGACCAAGCTGAAGTTCTACCAGTAACTCCTGCGTCGTTCCCACTTTGCAACTGTGTTCGTAACTGCTCCTGTGCAACTGGTCCTCGAACCTGCATACTACTGTCTCACTAGACCTCGGATACGAATGACCTCGTCGACGTCTGTCATCCTCCTCCTGCATGGTAATACGCAAAGTATCCAATTCAGCAGGCTTGATGTCCGGTACTGATCGTCGCGTTTCCTGCTGTAGTTCTCCAACCCAATCACGGTATCGAGATTGCGTGTTTTCATACACAGGTTCCTCTACTGCCGCCTCATTTCGCGCCGGTAATCGGAAACGGTCACCAATATGTGCGGGATGAGTAGGATCTGCTTAAACCGTAGTCGGAAGACCGCCGCAAACAGCATTATCCAACGCTTGATACAATACGTTTTCAGCCTCACGAACCTCAAAACCATCCGGAGAAGTGTCCGGCTGATGACGCTGCGATAGCGTTCGATCTCCTGTGCTAATGATTGCATACGCCGTTCCGCAGTGTCAACACCCAGATTTATCCGTTTTACCCGTGTGCTGCTTTCACCGGGTTCCCTATAAGCTGACTCCGTGCGACTGCGGAATCACTCAAGTGCCCTGCGGTCTTCAGATCTAAGCACATCAACTCCACGCTTAGGTTCATCCTGACCCTGTGGGTAAGAAGGTGGAATATATGGTGTTGGTCTAGCCGCAATTACCGTTCTATCTCGCGCTGACCACTCAGAAGTTGCAGGTTGCCTGCGTCGAGCTCCATTATCACTAGTATCAGTGCTGCTCTGGGTTGCTCCACGCCATTTAGCTGCCATTTTCCGACAATGTTCCTGAGCTCGCGTTATCTCATCATCCAATTCTGCGAAATAACGTTGTCGTCTCGTAACTGAAGACAAGTCCGATGGAATATCTCTTTCAGCACCTGGATTCGCAGCTATCACTGTAACATTGGGTTCCAGCGGGAGTGGCTGCCGATGTACGTCTGGACGCCAGCCAGTAGAAGCTATAACTTTGGGTCGTCGTGGTATCCGGGAAGTAGTTCCGACACCAGTCGTACTACTCTTCAATGGTTGAAATAAAATACCAGTTATTATCATATGTCAATAACTCCATTCCAATCCCCCAGGTCCAGCCAAGGGTTGGGATAAGGTACCCTTTCATTCAAGACATACCTGTGTCACATTACAAATTATCCGTGCGTAAGCGAGTGCAAAAAACAGTTATTAAAAATTAACAAGTACCAACAAAAAACTTTACTAATCTTACAAAAGCTGTGGAGGCATACAATCCCGTCCTCAAAGTAGCAAACAGGACGTAAACGAAGTACAAAA
>JASANE010029291.1:0-41524 GCA_030248225.1 Trileptium ribeirensis | reverse complement strand
TCAGCACGAAACGATGCATGCCAAGCGCTCGGATCTCTTTTTCATGCCGGCTGTTTCACATGCTCAGTGTGCGGTAGGTCAGAAATAGTTATAATTAAAGTGTAACTTGGTCATTGCAGCACGAAACGATGCATGCCTAGCGCTCGGATCTCTTTTTCATGCCGGCTGTTTCACATGCTCATCGAACGGCAGGTCAGAAATATGTAGTTATAATTAATTAAGGTTTTATGTAGTTGCCTCTGGTTACGCTGTATTTGTTCAATCAGTAATACTCACTTCATGGAGCACTTTTACCTACATATTCCTATTGGAGTTAATAAGACATGCGCAGTGAATTTGGTAGGCTACTTATTATTTTTACAATACTCGGCACGATAATTAGCTGTAGTCTTACGAGCGGGCGAGAAATGCGCGAATAATAAGCGAATAAGTAAATTTCAAAATTAAATTTTTTCCCACGAGCCAGTTGTGAGCCTGCAACAAGCGATCAGCTGTTAATAATTGTGGCAAGAACTGTATCTATAATCCTGATTCTGCTTCGTAGAGTTTGCCAGTTTTTTTCATAACATAGTCCTAGCTGTTGTATCGCACATAAATAGTGTTGTTGCAATGAAAACGACAGTGCTAGCGGTAAGAACGAGGTGCCATGACGTCTCTGATACAATCGTTGCGTCGTCTGTTTGTTGGACGTCAAAATAAAAAATTCGGAAAACTATAGTTTTAATCAAATAATAATATTAGCGCACAGTGACGGAATGAAGTTACATCGTTTTCTGGTCAACTTTTACCAAACTATACTTTTAATCAAATAATAATATTAGCGCACAGTGACGGAATGAAGTTACATCGTTTTCTGGTCAACTTTTACCATTCCTAATAAAGCTTTCCAGCGGAGTCCTGTTGGAAAGCATGGATTTTGCATATTTGACAAAAATTAAACAATTATGTACGTTTTGTAGCTACGAAAGAGGTATTTAAGAAAAGAGATAACTTTAGTCAAAGCATTATGTTAGTCAAATCTTAGGTGGATGCTGTCGGTTGGTGAGTTTTGAGCTAAAACCTCTGCCATCAACCGCATCGATGTTTAATTAATAGTACCGCCTGATCAGTGCCAACGCGAGTTCTAAAACTAAATTCGGGTGCAACACCGCTCGATAATGTGTGGTCTACTGTCGATGCTTGACAATATCACGCGTAGTGCGCGGTTGGGACTATCATGGATGTATAATTCCTGAAATATAAATAACGTGACTGATTCACAGCATGGAACGTTGATTCTGAACATTAGGATGCTTAATAATAATTTTTTGCTTGACCTAAAGCTTAACAATCTTATCGGAATCCTTCACTGCCAGTTTTAAATGAATAGTTACAGAACATTTTTTTCAAATTCATTATGATTTATTGTTGCAGTACTAGTTTTGTAGTCGTTTTTCAGGCTGTGTCCTTCGAGAAAAACTGTTCTACAATGTGAACGGCAAGATCTATTGCGATGATGATTATGCTGTAAGTTTGTGTAACGGCCAAATAGTTCTTGCTCCTCGCACTGGAAGTATTTTGACCATACATAATGCTTATTACAGTCGCAACCGGTGTAATCGTTACAGATGAGAGATAAAATACCGGAATGGGTATATTATGATCGTATCAGATTTTTTGTAACAAATATGAAGGATGCATTTTGTAACGATGTTTTATAAAAATACACACTAAGATTTAAGAATGGACCAGTTCGGCTAGTCGATCCCGGTGAAAAACTGAACAATTAAACGATAAAGTTTAATTCAACGCTGAAAGTGTAAATCTAATGGCGCTGAATGTTAGTCTCAACTATTTGTGCTAATGCCAAACAAGTGTCTTTATCATAGGCATTTTGTTGTGATCGAGCATATATCGTCGCTGATCTGAGCAAAGGCCCGATCTAGCATAAAGCTCAAAATTAACATTTTAGGCTGAAAATGACCACAAAGATGATATCGGTAGATCTGGCAAAGGCCCCATCTACAATTGAAGTGCAAAACAGCATAAAAGCAAGCATTGTAAAAGCCTTTGATCAAACCACAGCTCAAGCAGAAGCCTGATGTACACGAAGCTTTTGCCACTGTAACGCAATGAGATCTGAGACAAAGCCCGATGTACATGGGGCATTTGCTAGTACTGTATACAAAACAGTGTTAACAAAGGACCGTTCGACAAATGTGTTATACAAATGCATTATTTTCGCGGACGAATTAGGTTATTTTGGCGCCATGTATTTGTTGCGTTATCACTCTCGTTAGCCGACCAAGCGTGGTGCCTTCCGGCATATTATGAAGACCACAGTATTTGAAACGGAGCGAGTGAAGCAAGCGGAGTTTCCACAGAGGGCTCTAGGGGCGTCTTGTTTTGTTTCTAGGTTTCACGCATAACGCACCTTGGGTGGATGGATTTAGATAAAATTGTTTGTTGTTCGGTAGCGAAAGTGATGACGCAAATAGCTTTGACCTCGCATTCCGCGTAATGAGTATTGATGGCTTTTCAAAGGTCTTCAGTGGGTTTAGGATCGATGAGCATGATTTCTGAAATGTAGTGTGGCTTTATTTGTTTGGTGATGTATTGCGTGTATGCTTTCTTCTTCATATGCGGAAATCGAGTGGGAGTGAGGGCCCCTATCAGAAAGCGCCCACCCACCGTCAAAATTTTTTGGTCGATGCTCATGCTTTCCGAAATGTAGTGTGGCTTTATTTGTTTGGTGATGTATTGCGTGTACGCTTTCTTCTTCATATGCGGAAATCGAGTGAGATTGAGGGCCCCTATCAGAAAGCGCCCACCCACCGTCAAACTTTTGTGGTCGATGAGCATGATTTCCGAAATGTAGTGTGGCTTTATTTGTTTGGTGATGTATTGCGTGTACGTTTTCTTCTCCATATGCGGAAATCGAGTAGGAGTGAGGGCCCCTATTAGAAAGCGCCCACCCACCGTCAAAATTTTTGGTCGATGAGCATGATTTCCGAAATGTAGTGTGGCTTTATTTGTTTGGTGATGTATTGCGTGTACGCTTTCTTCTCCGTATGCGGAAATCGAGTGGGATTGAGGGCCCCTATCAGAAAGCGCCCACCCCGTCTAAATTTTTTGGCTTCCTGCAGTTGACATAAAATATTGAACAGGTGATATGTCAAAGTTAACGGAAGCCAACTCAAACTGATTTCACTGCGAAGCAATAATCTAGAATATTGGTTTATTGTTTTTGTCTATATTTAATTTTCTTTTGACGTTTACGACAGGCGAGTACCGGCAGGGCTCAGTGTTCATTCAATGTTAGCCGCAACACTAAAGTGTTTCAGTTCCAGATCTGGAATGTGAAACAATTATTGCTAGATCGTTGGTTCATAGTGTTATTATCAACGTTTATTTTAATAGACATAATCACTCTAGAATAGTTAGTATTTTTCCACTACGTTTGTCGGCTAAGATATTGCTATAGTTTTATTTTGTAGCGTCTTGATACAACGGAAGAAATCTGCGATTATTGTAGATATCCGATCACAGATATGGTTAGTGGTTGTTTTTATTATATATATACATGATTTGTGTCACCATATTTTGCTATCTATGTAGAATTAGTCGAGTCTTCGAATCATACTGAGGAATCGCTGAGTGCGAATAACAATATTAATTTATTATTTCCAAATATTATGATTTTGTAATTAATGCAACCTAAAACTAATGGCCCCGTTTTAAATCCTTTTTCTTAAACCTACAACATCGGGATCCATCACAACAGCACATTGAGGTACATAGTAGGTTCTACAAAACGAGCGCAATAAGAGCCATATTTTTTGGTTTTTATGAAGGTATCAATGCCTAATCAATGTGGTATAATTCTTTTCTAATGAACTCTTAAACCCCCCACGTTGACAAACTTTCTTTCGAACAATTGCGCTTGCCAGTCGGACGTATCGACTTGAGTGATGGATGCTAAATGAAAAAATCCACAAACTGACAGTCTCAAATTTCACCACATGAAACATAAAAAAATTCGCTAAGGCTCTGAATTCAAAAATTAAATTCCTTCAAAATACCGTCGTTTAGTCAAACGGCTGGTAAAAGAGTCATGACCAAAGGCCACATTCATTTCGATCGAATGTTGCACAGTTTAACATTTGTAATTATCATTATTAATAATAAATTATCATTATTGTAATAATTTTAAATAAATATAATTTCTCAGATTTTACAAGCACTCGGTCGGTCGTTTCACCCGAATTGTTTCCGGTGTGCTGTTTGCCGCAACTGCCTCGACGGCGTTCCATTTACCGTTGATCAAGCCGACAAAGTCTATTGCGTCGCTTGTTACCATCGGTACTACAAAGATTGTATTTTTTACTCTAGACGGTTCGCTGAAGCTGTTTAGTTATGACTAATACTTTCACAGTTTCATTTGGCTTTAATACTGGTGTCAAAAAATGTGAAACCGGTACACGCGTAGCCTACATCCCCGAATGGCTGATCCACTGGCTGGCTATGACGTACAGAGTTGCTAGAGATGGCAAAATATAATTACAAAAATTTTTGTCTTTTTGTTCCCTGACTTTTACAGATACTAAAATGGTCTAGAAACGTACATTAGTCTTGAGAGCGCGATAGTCGTGAACTGCTGCTTGGTTAACGACATAATATGAATGACGTAAAGACTGATACACGAACTAAAATGGTCTTGGTTAACGACATAATATGAATGACGTAAAGACTGATACACGAACTAAAATGGTCTTGGTTAACGACATAATATGAATGACGTAAAGACTGATACACGAACTAAAATGGTCTTGGTTAACGACATAATATGAATGACGTAAAGACTGATACACGAACTAAAATGGTCTTGGTTAACGACATAATATGAATGACGTAAAGACTGATACACGAACTAAAATGGTCTTGGTTAACGACATAATATGAATGACGCAAAGACTGATACACGAACTAAAATGGTCTTGGTTAACGACATAATATGAATGACGTAAAGACTGATACACGAACTAAAATGGTCTTGGTTAACGACATAATATGAATGACGTAAAGACTGATACACGAACTAAAATGGTCTTGGTTAACGACATAATATGAATGACGTAAAGACTGATACACGAACTAAAATGGTCTTGGTTAACGACATAATATGAATGACGTAAAGACTGATACACGAACTAAAATGGTCTTGATACCGTAAGGTGCTGCTGGCATAACCACAGAATTGAGTTTCCTAGCGGTTATTTTCTATTTAGCTTGTCATCTAAGCAAATTTCGTTTAGTATTGTATTTTACCAGGTAACAGTAGGCCAAATGGGGAGTCTATTTTTATAGAATTAGTAATTATAATTTTAACTTCTGTTTGTGGTTTGAACGTATCTGTGTTGTAGGGGGTTGACGACCCATGTGTTCACCAACGATAATCACTAATTTTGAAAGCAAACTTTCTACAATGCTACCATTTTTGGTTATCGAATATTAGTATGTGTCTGATTCTGGCAGGAGGGCCATCTTGCTGAATCTGTCTTTATTTAGCCTATTCGTGCAGGGTTGGCTTCAAAAAACGGTTGCCGTGCTTTAAGATCGCATAATTAACGTCCTGCAGAGAAGGCAGAACATAATGTTTCATAGTTTGTTCCAAAATTAACAGTTTGGTGCTTTGCTTAACCGTTGCTTGATAATATTAAGGTACAGTTAGTATCAGGATTAAGTACTCAACAACCGAACGAAGTTCCGGTCGTTTCCGATGATCATCATTTAATCGAAATTCGATCGTTGCGTTTAAACGAAGATCGGCCGAATGCGATATCGTTCGGTTTCGTCTGCGTTCCATATGTGCAATGACCGTTTTGCTCTCTAACAGCGTTTTGTACACAGTATTATAAGAGGGTGGTATGCGGCGCAGGTTAAGATTACTCATGTATAACAGCCACAAAAAAGAGCCAAATCAGTAGAAACAATGCTACATGATGTTGAAGCAAAGCTGTGGTTGATTTTTACCTTAAATATGATGGTAATTACCCACTAATTGTGTGGGTAATTGCCATCATAAAGTACTACTAGTAGTGAATGATGAGTACGCAAAGAATTAGCTATATTTGTCAGTGAGTTTTTGTATTAAAGCATATCCCGAATGAGAAGGCTCCCCGGCTCGGGGCCCAACGGCTACGTTTGCAGCGAACGGAGAAACCTATGTTTTGTATATCATAATTAAAAATTTCAGCACTCGCTTCTGTCGAATACTGTAAGTACGTTTAATGTTTTGTTTCAGGACGTTTGCGCCCCATTGTGCAGCGTGTTCAAAGCCGATTGTTCCTCTGGCGGTAAGTTATATGGAACTTTTTCAATGCAGAATTTTATAAATATAATTTGCTGCTCAAACTACACTACCCACCAGAAATTAAAGCTGCTCGGTCTTAGACTAGCTGCCAGAAATAACGTTCGCATTTCGTAGCGGTTTCGAAGGAACGACGGCGATTGTTTATTTCTAGCAAGTACAGTTACAATCAGAATTGAGTGCTCATAAAATCGAAGGCAGATGAAATGGAACGAAAACGCAATCGATCGATCTTCGTTTAAATTAAACGCAAACCAACATTTCGTACTAAAATATATTTTTTATTTCAATAGAATCGAAATTCGTTAAATTAAACGCGAACTAACATGTTTTATTAAATTTTTATTTTGACGCAATCGAAATTCGTTAAATTAATCGAATTTTTAAACGATCGATTTTCCTTTAAACGCAAACGATCGAAATCGAACGAAGCTTCGATCGATTTTTGAGCACTTAATTATGATTGTAACTGTCCATATGTACTGTACGCTATAACAGCGCCTGATTGATGTTCGCTCATCTCTAACTCAAACGTAAGCAATCATTTTTGGCGCGTATTTGAGAGAATTTTTATATCATCTGCATTCACAGCCAGTATTAGCTTAAAAAAACTACGCCGAAAGAAAAAGTATTTATTAGCTTTTGTTGTGTGTGTTCATGTCTGATTGTGACTATGTGCGAAACTCGTTTGAGATTGAGATTCAGTGAGCGCTTTGTTTCTGTACATGTCTATTTGACACCTTGGGTGAAATACATTTGAGTTCGAGATTGAGCGAGCGTATTCTTCGTGCGCACGTCTGTTTTCGACCATGTGTGAAATAGATTTGACGTCGAGATTCAGCGAGCGCATTGTTTTTGTTCATGTCTGTTTGCGACCTTATATAAAGTTCGTTTGAGATTGAGATTCATCAAGCGCATTGATTGTGCCATGACCGTTTGCTACCATGTATGAAACCCATTTGAGAATGAGATTCAGCGCGCGCATTGTTTGTTTGCATGTTTGTTTACGACTGTTCGTAAAACTTATCTGAGATTAAGATTCTGAAAAATTTTACACTTTGTTCGAGAGTGGTCGAAATTTTAGCGCGCTTTTGTACAAATAAATTTAGATATGTGCTCGAAGTTTGTTCAAAACTGGTTCACGGATAGGTAAATAATTTTCGATCTCTGTCCGATGAGCGATAGTGAGACTGTATTATAATATGTCAATATAATAACAGTGTATTTTTTGGCATTTTTAGGGCAGCAACGAAACGGTTCGTGTGGTGTCGATGGGCCGAGATTACCATATTGATTGTTTCGTTTGTGAGGTAAGTCAAAACAAAAAATCTTTAGACGGACAAAAATAAGTGCGCAAAAACGAACGCAGCAACGTTCGTTCATAGACGTACGTTGAAACCTTTGTTTGAGTTTACGTTCGTTCGCATTTAATCTTCGTTTTTACTTTTACTTGTTCATATACTTCGTTATTTCAGCGTTAATTATTTTAAATAAATTAGTCTTTCGATTAACGTTGCCTTAGCCACTCAAAATGAATGTCGCTCGAAATCAATCTGTTCTAAAAATAGAATTTATTATTAATTTAAATAGCTGCGAAATCTGGAAAGAGCCACTCGCTCGAGACTCGTACGGTCGCACTGCGAGGAGCATTTCTGGCGCGTACTGTACTTCATCTAAATTTAGAACAAACCAATCGTCGTTAGTGTCTTAAAGCTTCATCGAATTATTTTAATTATAATTATTATGATTTTATTAAACTACTGATATATTGAAATATTGATTCCCAGATCTTTTATGCAATCCCAGTTTCGTGCACTCTTCGCAAGAACTGATAACAGAACATTGTGGAAGAGTGTAACATTATGCTGTTATAATAGCTGTGCTTTTCATATTATACGTACTTCTTCAGAGGGAAATTCGGCTAGTAAGCGTAATTACGACTACAGGTACCCTACACGCCCATAGAATTTGCGAACCATGCCAAGGCATCATTAAACAGTGGAACGACCAACGTCGGTAGCATTGTTCGTGGTAAAGTATGTACAAGAGTATCATTGAATGTCATATCTTTCAACACAGTTAAGTCTAAGCCGAATTAACGTCAGAACAATTAATAATTATAGTAGTTCGAAAGGCGGCAGTGATTTCTAGTGCGTGTTGTTCCACGTTCTAAGCTACAAGCTGTTTTTCTTATCTTAAGGGATCATATTGACTTCTAACAAACCTTTAACAATATCTTTGCGTGGCTGGGCTCTCCATTCGCTGAAAATTGTACCAACCATGGGGCATGAGCCAGAGCCCCTTGTTTCCGAACTTTTTGATGGAGAGAAAAACTATTGTGAAGTAAATTTTGACCAAATTTAGGAAATTATTGGCTTCAGGAAGGAATTTTAGCACAAATTTTGCTCAAATTATATTTACTTTGGACCGATTGGAAACAAAACAAATTTTCAAGTGGTGGTGAACCACTGGGAGCTCAAAATTTTTCCAGGGGGCATGAACCGGAGAGCATCTGTTCTGAACCGGGAAACTGAAAAATGCCAGAGGCCGCCACCTGTCCCTCAATTTGGAGAGCCCAGCGTGGTATGGTATTTTGTTTTGGTTTTTCGTTGTAGGCTTGTGGGCTACAGCTTACCGACGAACCGGAACGCCGTTGCTATCCCCTGGACGGGCATTTGCTTTGTCATCATTGCCACGTACATTGGGCAAGGACCGGTGGCGCCGACCAGTTGATAACCGACGTATAGAACTCCAAAATAATATCATGGCAAGGCTTTTGGGCCTTTGTTCAAGTTTTTGGTAACAAAAACTACTAACTGCCAATTGGAATATTGCTGGTATTGACCATGATTCGTTGTATAATATAGCAATTTTGCTTTATAATGTTGGCGTTATTGATGTTTCTTTGAGTGGCGAAGCCGCTCAAGCTTGTAACTTTACACTTTGCTTTATGAAAAAGAGTTTTAAAATTAACATGGGGGCGATTATAATATTTTCGTTCCCACTCTGAACTGCTGAAATCATTGTACACATATTATTATTTTATCTTGTCAACTTAGTCACACAAGAACATTATAAAATAGTTTTAGGACGGCAACACTATTATCTAGATACGTTACTGCCATTTTCGGCACATTCAAGTAAACATAACATACATAATTTGTAGCAAATATTTGAGAATATTATAAAAATCCCAGCGTTCAAGAACAATTAATGTTTCAAAGCATCATTTTTACCATTCTAGACACCTACAGTCACGCTCAGAAACAAAACCAAATTTTCCGATTAATACGCGAACGATTCGCGATAGTTGGTAAAACCAAAGTAAATGCTATTATTAGTAATAATTTGGTTGTAAGTATTGTGCTGTTCAATGCATGCATCCATGATCAGATACCTTATGTTGTTATACTTAACTAGTTATAATTTTGAGAGTTATCAAAATCTAAATTGTATTGCATAATATAAAGCATGTGTTAGCAGTGGTGGCTGAACAGTAATAGAAATCTCTTGCGAGCAATTATTTGCTTTTACTTTTGAACGTGACCGGTATTTGTCGTATTCCATGCATATTATTTTGTAGGTACCATTGCTTCGAACTACCGTGAAACCCGTTCCACCGCTGTTAGGGCTCTACAACATACTTTGGCGCCAAATTTTAGCATTTTAGCCAACTGCAGCGTAACTCCAAAGGGTATCGACTTACGCAGTGTGGGTTTCAAACATTGAAACCATTGCGCTTTAATAAATCTGTGAATGGCGCCAAATTTTTGCATTTTAGCCTACTGCAGCGTAACTCCAAAGGGTACCGACTTACGCAGTGTGGGTTTATAACTGAAACCATTGCGCTTTTATAAATCTGTGAATGGCGCCAAATTTTTGCATTTTGAAGGGTATTGACTTACGCAGTGTGGGTTTATAACATTGAAACCATTGTGGTTTAATAAACCTGTCAATACATTTGCTCACTTTCAAAATTGGCAGAATCTCGAAGTCGGCTAAAATTTCAGTTTCTTGGTAAAACTCATAGCTCGAAAATTATTTGCTCCGTCAAAACAGAGTTATTAAGAAATGTCGTAGCTATCGTTTTTGTTATTGAATGTTTTCGAATATGCCTTCAGTATTCGAATATTCGCGGTAAATTTTGATGACAATCTGCTCAACTCGTCGGGGCGGTTCAGAAAATGTAATAAGGTCAAGTTTAAATTCTAAATTTTTTTTGTGGTTCTGAAATGTTTTGAAGATTGATCTTGGTAAATGCATAACTCCGTTTGTATATGGTATGGTTCACATTGAATGGTGTGATAACTCCGAAGTCGCGTATTGGGAAATGCGAATGCCACAAATTCAATGTTAATAAGCGTGCTGATTGGCACAAAATGACACTGAAAAATAACATCAGGATAATCCAATGTGTTACCATGTGCAGTGAGTGACCACATTTTTAGCTGTGAATGCCTCATTTAATAGTTAAAAGAGTTTATTCACAGTATGCGAAATTTACATACAAGAGACCTTTTTAGTAACATCTTATAGAACTCATTTGAGGTCACTTCTCCGTAACTTGTGAGCGCCAAAATGTCGCCATTTTTTTTATTCAAAACGGTGAAAACATACATAAACATTTCATTGTCCTTTTCATAGTAATAAGGCAATATAATGTGCAAACTGTTCTTGTCTCACTACTATTTGGTTTAACGATTATAAACAATATTCCGAATAGCCCCACGTCTGCTTCCCCTTTTTCGACCGTAACCCCATGTTCAACTAAATCCATCCACATTTTTTTATGTCTCAGAATTTGTTTCTGTGTGCAAAATGTTTTTTAAACAATTACCACTAATTCTATTGCTAAAATGATTTATAACTTGAAAATACCAAGCATGGCAATAAAGCTACGCGAAAATATGCAAATATTTAGTATTTTAAGCAAAATTTATTCCCCACTTTGAAATTATCTCCGAAAATGCACGTAGGGTACCCCGAAGTTCCCCACACTTATCGGATATTGTGGATGTTCCAGATTACTGCGATAATTTGTGGCAGGTGCTTGCTGTGGGGTAGATCTTGCACTTTATTTTCTCGAATCGGTGATTCGGCTCATATTCCCAACTACCGTTTCGCCTTTAATGCAGTAAATTCGAGATAAACACGAAATTTTTGTACTAAATCCATAGATGTATAGAAAAGAATCATAACGTATTACGCTATTTTGCTGTAAAAATATAGTCACCTAGTTGTGCATTTTACTACTTTTGGCCATGTCCATGCTGAAGGATGCGATGCCGACGATACAAACAAATTTCCACTCGTTTCTGAATAAATCTTATAGTGGCTAATCAAATGGACATTTTATTACATGCAGTACGCGCCAGGATGTCGCATTTCGAGCGAGTCTCGACTACGCCGCGAGCGAGTGGCTCGCTCGATATTTTTAAACTAATTATATTGATAAATTTCAGAACAAGTTTATTTCGAGCGAGTCGCGAGCGAGCGACAGTCATTTTTGGGCATCTACCGTAGCCATCATTAAGATTCTGGTTTTGTTTCTTGTTTTTCTTTTTTAAATTACCGGATTTTTGTCTAGGTTTTACGGTAGTTGGGAATTCGGCAACCTAGCACTTAGTATTTTTGTTCTGTCTCAACCGTAATGTTTGGTTAAAACTTTCAATTCTTAAGAAGACGAGCATTTTAGCAGGTCCCCGCGCACATGAACAGTTTTTGTTAACGTACAGTCACATATTCATCAATAATAATTACTGCGTTAGCTTTTTGAGGCAAAACAGTGTGGCCAATTTTGGACAACGCTCTTACTGTATTTTTATAGCTCTATGACTGTGCGGATCGTAGATTGCAATGCTCTACAATAGTAGATTTATCTTCCTTGATAATGTTGAATCTCTGTTTAATGTCGTCGATATTCGTACCGGTAAGCATGATTACTATGTTTTATTGTTTGTTTCCTTACTATTATGCTGTTGTTTCTGTTTTAACAGTATTATTGTATTAGATTTTTTATGTAGAATAGAAACCAGTTTGACTAGCTGGAGTGCTAAAATTTTTTCGGATAACTGTTGTCAATAATTATGTATGTAGTTGGCGCCGGAGATGCTTCCCATCGATATACCTACAGTACTGGTCAAAAACGACACTACTCTACTCGCTCAAAAAATTGTTCTAAAAACAGAATTTGTTATTAATTTGAGTAGATTCAAAATCTCGGATGAGCCGCGCGAGACTTGCTTGAAATGTAACAGGCAGTGCCTTCGACCTTTTACCAAGTTTTGACTAGTATCCCAGTAATTTGCTGAAATTTCTGGAACGTATCGTTTCTTGTTGTGTTCTCAACATTAGTTGTTAAGATAATTTCAATCTTTCGAAGAAATATTGTAAGATTTTAATATTTTAATTTACTAGTAGCTTGTCTTGTCGTCAAGGTGGTGAATTCTGAGCGTTGAATATGGTAATTTAACGAGACGTACAGAGCTATAATATTTTGCATCAACTTGCAAACTGAGCATATCAGTCTTCCTAATGCAATATTTAGAGTGAGATATTCCCTCTTATTTCGCATTTAGGGACTCACAATGTGCAAATACATAAAAAGTAAATTTCTCAAAAAAGTAAACATTTGTACACATAGATCATTTGGGTTACAGGTATATTGTTTTTTTGTGTCTCATGGGCCCACTCGAGAATCTTTTTAACGAAAAGGTTTGCAGCAAACAGATATGGTTTACTGCTAAATTTTCAGATCATGTCGAATACTAAATACTTTCGTTGTTATTGTTGAATTTTTTCAAATATATGTGTGGTACATTTATGTGAATAATTGACGTGCCTTATTTCATGTTTAATAGTCGTATTTATTGTTGATCAGTTTTGAGGGAGTGTATAATATTTTCTATTAAGTTCTCATTGAAGTTTATATTAGTAACTTGTCTCAGAGTGGTGGTGAACTCTAAGTGTCGAATATGTAATTTATATCAGTGTTGTCACTAAACTTTATCGTAACGTTCTGTCATTAAGAAGTCTAGATATCTTGGCGTAGGTTAAACCAATTTGGAGCCAACATAGCCTAGATAATCACTATGCCAACGGAGCATCCATAATTATATGCTGTTATAACAGCTAGCCCTTAGAGGCAAAAATGTAACGGCTAGCTTGTATAGAATTCAACCTCTTACAGCTGTCTGTTAGAGATTTAAACATCAAAGAAGCAAAAGACAAAAATCTCTAGCAGCCGTTTGCAAGAAATTAAAATATCATATAGCCGTCTATTAGAGATTTTAGTTTTTGGAGACGGTTAGACAAAACTGCCCACTTTTTGCACTCGTTATTCTGTGAAACCTGCATAAACTTTATCGTAGTGTGCTGTTATAAAGAAGTCTATGTAGATCTTTTGGGCTAATTTAAATCAATTTTGAACCAACACAGCCTAGATAAGCACTATGCTAACGCAGCAGCCATAGTTATATGTAGCATGCAAACCTTCAAAATAAGTCGAATATCAGAAATGCTGCTTGAATAGGAATATCAGAAATGCTGCTTGAATAGTTGAGGAAATATACCCGGTTGCTGCGTATGTAGTTTCTTATTAGCCCGTTTAGCAACCTCTTTTAATCCGACGGAACGTTCAACAGACGGAACGTAGCTACACAAAATCTGCAGTGCGCTACCAAAAAACCCAATACCAGCCGTATAACCGGAGCGGTAATGACAATATGAGTGTTTTCGTGTAGTTTGGATCGCATGGGTTTATCGCAAAACTCATTTTGAGCCAACCCTGCAGCGTAAATATTGGCAGTAGGAGCACGCTATATGCAACGACTACCCAGGGCAACAAATTTTGTGACATATCAGTGGGACGTTGTATTAATATTGGAAGCAAACGAGTGTGACGACTACAAGTATATGTACATCTGCTTGTTTATCTTTTTACGTTTATATATTATGCAAATGAAAAACTTTTTCTTAATCATTTTGTTGCTATAATTTTTATTCTTATTGTCAAAAAATTCGTTGGTTCGGTGGAATCGTTAAGGCTTTAACGTTTTGGAATACAAAGGTTGTCTGAAAAATCGCTTCATACTCATGCAAAGTTTGAAGTTTGTACTATGATCTACATGTCAATAAACTGAATAATTTTGAAACGAAAACTTACTGTTCATTTTTGCAGATGCACAGAAACAAAGAAAAAGCCGATTTAGCCAAAACTAACTGGTGTTTATGGGTAAATACAAACGTCAAGCACGCTATATACAGTGTATCTATAGACGACTATTACTCATCCCAGGGTGGCACTCTCATTCCAATAGCAATATTTGGCCGCCACCTTTCCCAGCTCTTGAAATTGCACGGAAAATTATAAACTTTTGAGTAAAATTGTTTCTATATTATCAAAATCTTCTGGGGATCGTCTGCCCCATTTGAGTCTTGGACAGATATAGTGTGTGCGCTTCTTAATCTAAGTTTTATTGTTTTTAAATGTAACTATCAAGTGTATCATCAATATTGTTGAATACAAAATGTTTATTTTTTGTGTATCGGGCGATAAAAGGAATTTTCGAAATGAAAACAATGCCTATATGACAATAACCGAAAGCCGCTTTGTGCCAGAGCGTTTTCGAATCAGGCATTCGGCTTATTTTTTTAAACGTTCCATTTTCTAGACTATTTTTAACTTTATACAAATATCATGTAACTTTTTGTTTTAATAGCGCAATCTATATGTCTTCGTTTCGTAGTCGTTCTGAAGAACAGATCTGCTGCACTTAATGCAGAAGATTTTGCAACCAGTCTTCTCCCTCTCATTAACTCAAAAATTTGGCTATAAGATTATGTTTAAAAACCGGCTGTTAATAACATTCTGGCTTATGTTTGTTATGGTAGGATAATTTACGTTGCGGGCTTCCAAAATTCGTTCACAAAAAATGATTCAATAAGCAGTCTGATTTGTTTTGGCATTTTTAGTGCCAAGTCTTTGTACGCAGGGCCCTTATACTCCCATTGGCTATCCATATTTAATGCGTTTCGCTTGACAATTTACATTTTAAAAATATTTTAACCTATGATCACGATCACAAAGGCAATGATATTGAGGTTTCTATGATTGATTGATGCTTAGTGTATGTTTTGGAGCTGATATATACCTGTTTTCACAATTATCAAAAAATCTTTTATTTGTAAATTCACCTTTGCGTGTTTCGTGTAGTTAAACTATTTAGGCATTGGTTTAGGTCTCATTGGTTTGCTGTAAGGATTTCAAGCAAAATATCAAATATTTAACGTATCTAATTTTTATTACGAAATTCTTAAATTTTATGTTTTTCGATTCGGCTTGCTCAATAATTAGCCATTCAAAAATTACGGGGAATGGAATTAAGCTACTTTAGAACAAAGGGAAACATCGAAATGATATGCAGGGCAGCCGGAGCAGGTGATTATTTTAGTAGTACAGATAAATGGCATTATATACTTTATTGCCTAGAATTATTTATGTTGAAGTTGACTATATATCTGTTCTTGAGATGCAGTCGTCTTGAAAAGAAACGCCTATTATAGCGTAGCTAATACTCTTTAGTTGCTCAGGGCCTAATGCTTAGATGAAGTTCTTATAAACTAACGCCGAGGTTTGAATCCCGGTTGGTCTAACGTTAAAAATCACATGAAGATTATTCATTTAGTGCACCCGACCCAATGCTCTGTATATAAGAGCGTCTTAACGACACTTAGTATATAACACTTTCTCTACGATGTTCCAAGGAGTAAAATATGACGTCTCCAAACGCTAGCTTACATCACATAGCTAAACCACAAGTTGATCGGGTCCAGTTGCGTAATAGGAGTGATCTCATGTACTCTTCCAAGCTATATGCTCTTTCGTTAGAACAACGGCTGGACTAGCGTTGAGATTCTTTGAACAACGAAATCACTTCTGGTTCATTAAAAGGAAAATCTAAATTGTGATTTTAATGTTCTACCGGTCAGGATTCGAACCCGTGCTGCTGCTTAGCAAAACTAGTTCGCTAAAACAACCGAAATACAGGACTCGATCTAGTAGATTTTAGGCTACGTTAAATGAGCTAGAGCAGTAAGGCGATCCTTATTATAGGATTGTGATTCTCAAGAACATATAAAGCACGTCTTGTTGAACATAATTAAGCACTTACCCTTAGGTTCAGACCGTTGTAAATTTAATGACCTAAAAATATTTACGTTGTGTTTATCGAAGAGGTATAATTAAACTCCAACTGTGCCGCGATCAGAAACCAAGCGGCTCGATTTAACCAAATGGTCTGACACATGAGCGCATCTAATAAACGTTACGTACACATCATGGGTGTCTGAGGTAGGTCGGCTCATTTGGGGTAGCTACCTCGGGTCTTTTCGGTTATCCCCCAACCGGAATTTCGTCAATTTTGAACGTACAGATAAAATTTTGGTATCAATCGATTCAGCTCGATGAGCTGGTTTAGAAAACAGCCAATTTACCACACCCCTGACAAATTTTTTTTGAGATCCCAGTTGTCAGGCATGTGGGTAAATATTGTCTATTTTCTGAACCAGCTCATCGAGCTGAATCGATTGGAACCAAAATTTTTATCTGTACCTTCAAAATTGACGAAATTTCGGCAGGGGGATAACCGAAAGACCCGCTGCCCCGAGCAAATTTTTTTTAAATTTAGCAACAATTTTCTTCGAATTTAGTCAATTTATTCAAAAATTTTCCTGTGGCTTCGGGATAGGGGCAAGGCTGAAAGTAGATGTTGCTGTTTTGAGCGCTGCCCTTGAGGGGTGAGGCAACCACTTATGAACACACTGCACAAAGTGCACGCTGCCTGTTATGTTTAACTACGAGCAGCAATGGACTTTCAGGAAACAGGCTTGTTATTTCAGTACGTAATAGCAGAAATTTATCGCTAAAAGTTAATACAGTTCAGTTTTTGAAACTTAGATCCCACAGTACCGCAAACGTTCCATCACTAGCATGACGCTATTTTTCACACACCCTGGAACACATTGAAGCCAAACAGTTTCACAATTTGTTTCGATAACATGATGGAGATCGAAAACTTTAGATCACCGAAAAGAAGCCTAAAACAGGTGCCTAGAAGCCATAAACTGAATCTTTGATCTTTTGTAATCTGTCTTAGGTTAGGATATTTTTAAAATTAGGTTCACTGTGAGATATAAAGATTTATAAATTCGTTTTCACCGCGTAAGGTCGTCAGTTATAGTGTAATCTGAATGTCGCTTGATACGTTTCCAGTTGACCAACAAAAATCTACATTAAAGGTATATTTTGATAAATGAAATTAATTTTACACCAGTTCCTAATCGACAGTATTTTATGAGAAAAAGCAATGCATGGAGGTTAGAATAGCAATAGCAATATCTACACATGTATATATTGAGGTTTAGAGATTGTGAATCAAATGGAAACTCTGCCGATAAAACAAATTCGGATATACTTTATATAGCAAAAATTGTCTACAGTACATTGGAAGTATCGCCTATGTAAACCTGAAACAGTGAATACATCGAACAGAATTTTCAAGCTGGCTCGGTTCGGCGCTTTTTGAGGCACGCCCGGTTTGGCTCTCGGTGTGGTCATGTGCGGCTCGGCCTAGCTCAGCTATTTTTCAACGCAATGAAAAGGTGATAAGCATTAGATATTATAATCATAAAATTCTATAGATGTTGCAAGATTTAAAATTGGCATAATATGGAAAATCCGTGTATAATTTAAAGTAATACATTCATATGCTCCTTATGCTAAAGTAGGAATATAATGAGAATGTTGATGAAAACATATTCTGTATTGCTCGGACAGCACTCTAACATGAAACACATTTTCGACAAATAACAGCACCTTGATAGATATGTCAGATATCTTTTGAGCCGCGAGACATGCATAGCCTGCGACAGACAACTAACTCAAAGACCTTAATTTTCAATACATTGGCATGCCCATACCCTGGTTACCAAAGATTTGCAAATATTCCCGCTAATGCCATTCTCTTCCTGTGTGAAGCTTGTCAGATTTCGTATCAGTGTCATTATCATTTGAAAGACCTGAAACATAAATAAAACCTGTGATTTGCCACCATGAACCGAATATTTAAGATGCTTGTAGAATTACTTTTACTTCTTGGTCAAGTGCACATAAACACGACTATGTTTTCATGTATATATGAAAAGCTTTAAAATTTAATTTCAACAACTGCGAAGGTTAGTCTTTTAGGCTTGTGTTGATTCCAGTACAACTCTCAGGCGTTAATTTATTTCACACTCGAGTATCTTTGTAAGCGGCACCTCCGTATTAGTGTTCTGGTACCTTGTGTATATTTGGGCAACAAATTTTCTCCAAATACTATCATGGAGATGTAATTCTATGTACTTCAAACATGGCCGAAATTGCTGAATTCTGAGTGCTCACGAAGAATACTTTACATTTCATGCGATTATATCTTGGTTTTCAGCGTGTGGACTTTACTTTATGAAATCGATAACCTAAATTTGCAAAGTTTGAATGTCAATTTCAACAGCTGAACCGAAATGTTAAAATGTCTGTTTCTACTTTTTAGTTAGGCATAAAATCTGAACTCAAGAGTTATCCCATTAAAGTGGCTCGAATGGGGTTGGGTTGTGTTAAAGAGGATTCGGATAAAACAAGTGAGTTCTTAACTGTAGATGGACAGCCGGTGCAGAAATGTCAGCCAAATCAGGTTCATGTTTGAAGCAATACTCTACAGGACTCCCAGTATATAAAGTGTTTCCACAGTCGTACTTGGAGTTTAGAATTTAAGGATGAAAGGGGCTGCTAGGTGTTAAAACAAAAATATTGTCAGAAATGTCAGCCAAGTCAGGTTCATGTTCTCTAACGGGTGTGTATGCAATGATTTATAAGCTTTGGTTTTTATATGTGTTTATGCGGCACCGTGTATTTCGGCGCCCGTTAGATGTAGTATATGCTTCGAAATTTAGTCTAGATATAAGGTGTACACACTTTAGCAAAATTAATATAAGTTATATAGGTGTCCTTTTTTCAATAAATTCGGAGGTGACGTTTTCGCAATACTAGTGCAAGCTTACTACAGCCCGTTACAGTTAAATTAAATTGTTCTGCTGTTGGTTGAAACCATGTTTTGAGCAACCTTCAAAATGATATACTTTCAAAACTTGATCTCTATTTTCAACATAAATGTTGTGCACATTTTGCAAAAGTACACTGCTAAAATTAATATCTGATGGACACCAA
The DNA here is from genome assembly GCA_030248225.1 of Trileptium ribeirensis. NCBI lineage: Eukaryota > Metazoa > Nematoda > Enoplea > Enoplida > Thoracostomopsidae > Trileptium > Trileptium ribeirensis. The sequence goes on along the minus strand of JASANE010029291.1, from coordinate 21,911 downwards.
TAAAAGTCTTTGAACGCAACTGTATTAGGTGGCTATGGGCATATTGGGTAATGGTTATTGCAAGATATAGGCCCAGATTTGAATTCAAGCTGGTTAATTGCAAATATTACTCGAAGGACTATTACTTTGTACAATCCAGCGTGACTATGTAAATGATCTAAATTTTGATTTGCAGTTTTCCGTATGAATTTATTTGTATTCCATACAATATTGAACAAAACTATTGACGTAGTAGTAGCTTGTACCTAATCGTTTATATGTGCGCCTAGTATAAGACTCTGTGTACAATTTAGGAGCTGTAGCTTATGTCCAAAAACTCAAAGAGGGCGAATAACATTCCAGTGTAAGCGCACTCAGCACGACAAACTATGATAGTGCATCGCTTCATAATTCGAGGTCTATCATATGCTATACTCTGCCGGAAGGGGTTACGGAACCTCGAGCTCAAAACTCTCTGCACGACTGCGCAGAGGAGCGAAGATGTACCGCACTATGCCACCGCGCACAACGCAACCACGTCACAAGCCACGATAAGCTCGGTTAGCCTAAGCTGTACAGATAAATACTACCGTAGTACAGTGCGGCACAGGTGACCTATTCCGGGACCACAGTTTGACGGCCGTGACAAAATAATTTCCATTTGACAACGGTTTCGGCTGAAGTAGCGGTTAGTTTAAACTAGATTGATTTTGTTATTCGTGCATTGCGTTTCAGCGAGACGGTAGATGTAGTTTCTTGTAGACGAAACTGATTCTTTTCTTTATGGAATCTATCAAAATTTTATACCACATTTCACTTAATAGCACCTGACCCCACCGGTGCACCAATGCTTTATGGAGTTGTTGCTCGTTTTCCAGGTTACATGACTATTAACCAAATTTGTGACGATTAAAGTATCCGTTCAATTTAAAAGTGCTTTCGTCAGACCAAATAACCCGATATGCGAGCTCTGAGTCCTCATCCAAGTTGCTCAACCAGGATTCTGCAAATTCAATTCTGCGATCAAAATTGTCTTCGTTCAACTGATGCACCAGCTGAGGGATAAACAGCTATAGTTCTAGACCTTTGACGATACGGTAGCTTGTGGTTTTTGATAGCCCAGTTTCAATCGATAGGCGTTTGAGCGATTTGTGTGGCGACCGCCACTTTTTCTCTTCAAGCCACGCAACATTCTCCTCGGTTGTCCAGAGCGTGGGACGTATAACATAAATTTTACCGTCAAATATACGATTCAGTGATCTAACAGCTTGTCTGGAATGCAGAGGAGAGTTGGCATAATGGCATCATGATCGAACTACGACAGCAGCATTGTTGGAGTTTATAATCGAATGCCAAGGATTCTGTCATTAAGCGGCAACTGATATTGCGCCATTATCGTTAACTAAGTATGATATTGATCTAAAATATGATAAAAATAATGTAAATTGCTCAATTGATTACAAACTTATGTAGTTTCATAGTGGGAAACTTACTTATTGAACACCCTGTATATGCTATATACTACATATATATTCATACTACAAATGTTGAACTAATGCATACAATTAGCTATGTCAACTAACATTTGCAGTCCTTTTGTGTTCGCTTAATAAGCAGCGGGACAAATGGGCTCCACTACAGCTTATTCATAGTTTTTTCCGTTCGTATTGTTTGATTAGTAATAAAGGAAATTTCTTTTTTGTGTGTGTTAACCAACATAATTATTGTTGCTACTATATATATTCTATACTCTACATATGTAGTCATGCTACACATGTTGAACTAATGCAGCGTTCACGTCATAATGTCCCCAACGTGTGGAACCAATGTACACCACACAGTGTCAGGCACTCTGTCGACATCAGGGTGTTGTTAGGCACCCCTTGTTTTTTTATAATTTTTCCAAGGTACTTAGCTAGGGGTATTGTCACTTTTCGAAAGTGTTAAGCACACTGTATCTTCTTGCAGTTTTATGGACAGTGTGCGGCATTATTTCATCGACGTTTATATGGTTTAGATATAAATATCGAGAATTTGAAAAAGCTGCACAAAACAGTTAACTATTGAACGGCATTAGCTACAGACCATGTTCGTTACACTTAATTTGCGCCAAATTGGTAAGTAAGTGTGTGTGCGACAGTGTAAAAGAAAAAATATAGCAGGTAGGTGTGTGTTGTACACACTCGGAATTTGTTTTACGGTATGGGTCTCACTCTGACTATCTATATCGTAGGGTCACGACGACAGGGGGACAAAAGTTCCAAACAGCGGGGACATTGTAACGTGAACGCCGCATAATTAATACAATTAGCTATGTCAACTAACGTTTGCAGTCCTTCTGGCTTCGCTTAATAAGTAGCTAGGTCATGGGCTCCACTTGCAACTATTACTCCAACCGTAGCCTAGTAATAAAGGAAATTACTTGCTAAGTCACATACACAAAACATTTGTACGATGAACCATTACGACTTTTAAGACAGCGTTTTCATTTCCATTCTGTAAAATTATATTTTTGTATTACTCGACCATGATCCGTCGTATTTTAATACATTTTTCTTTCGGCTGGTAGTATGAGTTTTGTATCCTAAGATTTTAGAAAAAACTCAAATGCGACGAGCACATTCGGATTCACTTTACAATATCGCATCCGCAATCAATGTGGTTCAGTAATTGGTCTTGTTTGGCAAACATTTGCTCGATCGAAGTGAATACTCGCATTATGCAGGTTTCACGGAATAATGAGTGCAAAAAGTGGGCACTTTTTTCTCTAACAGCCGTCTGCAAGAAACTAAAATCTCCAATGAACGGCTTTATGATATTTTTGTTTCTTGAAAACGGCTGCTAGATATTTTTGCCTTTAATGACTGCTTGTTAGATATTTAAATCTCTAACAGATAGCTGTAAGAGACTTTAGTCATAGAGATAGCCAATAAATGCAAAAATCTCTAACAACTAGCTGTTAGAGACTAAAATCTCTTGCAGCTAGTCATAACAGATTATTGTGTCTAATGGCTCTTTGTTCGAAACTTTTGTCTCTAACAGCCAGTTATAAAATACAAAAGTCTCTAATAGCTATTCATTAGAATTTCAAATATTTAACGATTAGCTGTAAGAGATTTTGTATGATACAGTTGGCTGCAAGAGACGAAAGTCTCTAACAGCTAGCCATTAGAGACAAAAATCTGTAACAGCTAGTTGTTAGAGATTTTAGTCTCTAACAACTAGCTACTAGAGATTTTTGTATTTATTGGCTATCTGTGTAAGACTAAAATCTCTTACAGCTATCTGTTAGAGATTTAAATATCTAACAAGCAGTCATTAAAGACAAAAATATCTAGCAGCCGTTTTCAAGAAACTAAAATATCATATAGCCGTCCATTAGAGATTTTAGTTTCTTGCAGACGGCTGTTAGAGACAAAAGTGCCCACTTTTTGCACTCATTATTCTGTGAAACCTGCATTATAATTGGACACTGTTGCGACAAGTCAGTGCTACCGTCTGGCGTTTACCCCATAAAGCAGCTTTTTAGTTCTGAGGACCCTTTGCTGCACACCAATGCAACTGTTTCTCCAACAGCTTGTTTGTCTTCATCACTGCATGTCATTCTAACAGGTGGAGCTTCGCCAATGATGATGGATTTGGAAGGGCATTGCCTAATCGTGTCGGTACGCTATTGCTCAATACTCGTGAATGCTTCTATTGATCGTAGTGCAAACAAAGCTAACACTGCTATGCCTATCATTGACAAAAAGTTTGCCATATCACTGGTAAATTATGCAACAATTGCCTTAATTAGATGCTGCCTGAAAACATATTAAAAACAAACGGCAGCTCTGATTTGAAGAGTGTGAGGTCGCAAAACGATTGTCGGGACGCCTGTCACTGTTCAGCTGAGCAACGGCCTTGAAATTCTCAGGCAAGTCGTAAATGATAGGTTGTTTTAGGCCGTCTACAGACGACTGAGGTACATCCCAGGGGTTGGACTGTCAACGATTTCCAGTCGATAACTAGCGCGAAAGCCGGTCGGCCGTTTTCAGCCCTAGTCGCAGATAAAGTCTGTACACTAACTATACGTCTATATATTCTGTTCTTTAAATCAGTAACTTTGCTGTAATTGTCAATGACAAAAATAGGTACAAATAATTGTAATCCTGTATCGCTTGTTCATATGTAACAGGACCGTTCCTCTCTGCTACATGTCTTTCTGCAAAATTTCGGTGATAAAAATACTTAGAAACGCCTAAGTTGGCCTAACTCGGACAACGATAGGAAGATTTTATAGTGGAGTTTCAGCGTATTACGCCTGCGGGAATACAATTCACAATAAAATAGAATGCTGCACGGTGATATGACTGTGCCCGTTATGTTCCGTGTGTATTTAACTATTATCGCTTACGTATGCTTGTGTTGTGTTTTATTCTGTGCTTCATAGCGCAATTGCCTGTTTTGTTTTATTCTATGTTTATGAGATGAATTATTTTATGTGGATTTGCGCGAGAGACTCTCCACTTGAGATTTGGCTGAAATATAGTTCCTGGAAAACTGAACAACCTTGCTTTAGATATGGATAGGGTATCAGGCCTATTTGGAAACTAGTCTTAACTCGGCCGTTCCCCCAATGTTGATGGAAATTTAAGGTTATCACCGTCCGGGAATAAGACACCATCGGCCGCTCGCTGGGAAGCCAACGGCGAACTTTTAAAAGCTGAGTGGAGAGTAACTCAAACAAAATAGTATTATCTTCACCGATTCTGGTTGCAAAATGCACAACTCGTTGCGTGATGGTTAAGCAGAACTGCACACAAAGTAATGGCCTGTGAGAGAAATCGAAAACAAAAAGCTGAAAACAATAAAACCGTGACACAGTAGCTTCCGAGCATTCGGAAGCGATGGGCGTTGCGTACGTTAGTCAGCCCGTAAAGCCTCTTCATGTTTCCGGACAACACCCCGAGTATGTTTCGATACAGAATTTTACAATGTTTTCAACTATAGCAAAATGGTCGAAATCGTATGAGAGCTTAGCCCATAATGTGAGGAATAAGCAAAAATTGCAAAGAAAATGTACAAAAACAATCACAGCAGACTGTGACAAAATCCGGCCCTTGCGCACATATCTTATTAAGGTAAATGTCGCCTTATGGAGCAGGAAGTGGGCCTTCACGGGTCCTGCTATGTTCTCAGGCTAATCGGTACACTGTGAATATGTTGTTCTGAACTAAATAAATTTGGGATCCGAACTTTGGCCCCAGGCCATGATTGACACCACCGGAGAAAATTCTAGGATCACGACTAATTGAGCGTAAGAGACGTTGTTTTGATTAGTATGACTTTTCGCGTTTTGTTGCATTTGTTACGGCTTTTAGTGTCGCTTATTTGTATATTAACTTACCCATGTATTAGCGTTAGTCTTGAAGCTTTGTAAGGGTTATTAATGTAAGGACTCGGGAGATTGTGTCTGATAGCAGATCTAAGTTCAGTTTTAATTCTCAGGCTAGTTGGCATTGGCTATTTCCTTAATTGATTACAGTGCTGACCGATTATTAACATTCATATACTTCCCCATCCCGAACCACAAGATAGCGGTTTCATACAGTATTCGACGTTCTAAAATTATACAGCGATGTGTAAAGTACTAAAGAATGTGCGACTAACGAAATCGCGTTCGTAGGATGTGTTCGAATGTCACCAGTTCCAGGTCCAACTCTGGTCCACCTACCTTAATAGGAGGCTTCTCGGCAAACTAATAAAACAACAAATCGAAATCCTCTCAGTGATGCGATTTTTTGGGACATACTGAATCAAGGAAATTGTTCTCGTCGGACATCAAACGGTTGGCTCTGAAAATTTAGTGGTTTGTCGTTGTGTCAGTGGCACCAAACACAAAAGGCAGCTATCGACCCGTTGCTTCGAGATGATGGTGTCCCAGGGTTACTCAAGACATAAGTAAGGACTGATTGGCTGGAAAGACCCGGCTACCGTCATGATCCTTCCCACTTCCGTTAGCCTAAACTAATAGGATACAAACGACGCCACTGAAGCGGAACCAAGGAAACACTTGGCCAGACTACTGGGATCGATTTCAAACCTTCGCTGGAGCTCATTCCGTGTCGGACAGCAGGATGGCCCAGATTTTCCTGACCAATCAATCCAAAGAGGTATACTGCCTGCTTGGAAATCTCACGCGTCAACAAAGTCCTCCAAAGGCCATCAACGATCTTGTTATGGACGATATTGTTGACTTCATGAAGAACCAGTACGATCCCAGACGTTTCGTCGTCCATGAAAGATTCAAGTTTTGGAGCTACATTCGACGGAAGCTGGGTGAAACCATACAGAAGCTTGCGGCTCATATCCGCCTAGATGCCGCAACCTGAGACTTTGCCTCAATCAAGGATCCTCAGGACGAAGCACTCCGGGCACGCTTCATTTGCTCCGTCCGTAACGAAGCCGTTCTGAAGGCCTTATTCAAAGTCAAAGATAACGAGCTCGATTTCGTCAGGGCGGTTCAAATTGCTGTTGAAACGGAAGATGCTGCAAAATTCGACAAAGAAACGCTGCATGAAGTCAAACCAAAGCCAGTCAACAAGGTCCATCAGCAGCCCACGTCCGAAACAAAGGTAAGAGAAATAAGCATTTCCGACCGGAAGAAACCCCGATTTCCTTGTCCTCGCTGTGGGAACAATAATCATCACGCGTCCGAATGTTTTATCAACACGGATTGCAACTTGTGGTATATAGGGAAATCTGGAAAAGGTTTGTCGCAAGAAGATTACAAGTTCTCAAAGCAAGTTTTCCGTTAAAAAGATTCAACAAGTTTAAATGGTCACCAACAACAGTTCCTTCCCCAAGTTGGAAAATCCGTCAAAATTCACGACAAACCCACACGAATGGAAATCGACACAGCGACGACTGGCAGCTTCATCTCCAAGCAAAATGGGCAAAAGCTGGGTCGCCCAAACCTGGTCAAATCCTTGTGGAAGTACGAATCTGCCAGTAAGCACTGTTTGCCAGTGCTTGGAAGTTTCGTCGCACGCACCCAGGCTCAGTATTCTAAGGAACAACCGGAAGTCCAATTCACGATGTCTGAGATCCCGGACCTTAACCTGCTGGGGCGCAAAAAATTTGCGCCCTCAAGCCTGACCTCGAAGAGGCCTACAGAAAAGGGATGGAAAAAGCGTCTGGGAACCCGTGCAATTTTGCGATTATGGAACCCTCGTGGTACCTATCAAGAAAACGCTATTGCCAGGACAACAAAAACCCAAGTTGCGGGTTTGTGGCGACTATTCCGTTAAATTCAACACTCAACTGGAAGAGCATCGACACCCACTGCCTCTGCCGGAGGATTTATGCAAAAACTCGGAGGTGGATACGGGTTTACCAAAATCGACTTGGCTGATGCCTACAACCAAATCTTGCTGGGTCCAATCAGTCAACGACGACTGGCTCTTAGTACACATAAAGGAGTTCTTCAACAGAAGCGTCTTCTTTTTGGGATCAAGTCTGCTCCCGGCTACTTTCAGCCAATCATGGAACAACTGACCAACGATTTACCTGGTGTAGTTGTCTACCTGGACGATTTATTGGTCAGCGGAAAGGACTCCGAAGACAACTTTAACAATTTACGACGTTTGCTCAATCGTCTCGAGGACAAAGGTCTTCGTTGTCGACTGGAGAAATATCAATTCGCTCAACCTTTTGTGGAGTATCTGGGTCACTATCTCTTTCATGAGGGAATCGTCAAGTGCCGCAAAGTGGATGATGTGGTCAAGATGCCAGACCCAACAGACGTTTCCAGTCCGAAAGCGTTCGTTGGATCCGTACAGTTCTACGCCAAATTTTTGACATCTAATTTGTCGACACTCGCAGAGCCGCTGTATTCTTTAACAAAGAAGCATTCCAAATGGATTTGGGAGCAAGACCAAAAAGCGGCATTCCAGAAACTGAAGGACTTGCTCTGCTCCGAAAATGTTCTTGTGCATTTCAACAGCCAACTACCTCTGTGTTTGGCTTGTGACGCGTCAAAAGTTGGAATTGGAGCGGTTCTTTTTGATCGCTATCGCGACTGCAATGAACGCCCCATCTTCAATGTTGCTAAAACGCTCACCGATACAAAAACAAATTACAGCCAAACCCAGAAAGAAGCGTTGGCAATTGTGTTCGGTCTGAAAAAGTTTTATCAATACCTTTATGGAATAAGGTTTATCCTGGCAACTGATCATCGACCGCTCAAAGCTCTCTTTGGCCCGGGCACAGAAGTCCCACTTTTGGCCGCAAATCGCCTAGCTCTATGGGCATTGCTGTTAAACCAGTTCGACTACAGTGTTGAATTCCGCAAAACCAAGGATCATGCAAACGCTGACGCACTTCCATTGTCCGAAGACGTCTCCTTCGACAAGGAAGAGATCGAGGACGATGCTGAAATAATTTTTTTAAATACAGCACGTGGAAGACAAGTTAACACCGGCTAATCAAGGTTCGTTAGTACGAGAGTCTGCGAAAGACCCTGTAATTTCAACGGTGCTCGGGTTTATACGTGAAGTATGGCCCCCCCAAAGAAGCGATGAAGGCTCGGAGATGCAACGTTTCCGACAAATTTCTGAATCAATATCCATCTGCAACGGTTGCCTGGTTCACGGAACAAGAGTTGTGATTCCAACCTTCATGCGACGTCACGTCCTGGAACTGTTACATATTGGACACTTTGGGATGCATCGGATGAAGAGTCTTGATCGCACGTCCGTCTACTGGCCCAACATTGACGAAGACATTGAGGCCACCTGTCGTCGTTGTGTGCCATGTGGAGAACATCAAAACAAATCAGCAAAACCTCCCTTACATCTTTGGATGTTGCCTGAAACCCGTGGAGCCGACTTCACATGGATCACGCCATTAATTTCATGGGCTCCGACTGATTACTGCTCACAGTCGCTTATTCCAAGTATCCTTGCATTCATCCTACACAATCTGTGACCGTCAAACCTACAATTGACCTCCTGGAAAAGGTTTTGCTCGCTTCGGATATCCACACACGTTGGTGACCGATAATGCAACAGCATTCCAGTCTGAAGAATTCAAAGCCTGGTGTCAAGAAATTGGGATCACTCACCTTACAGGAGCTCCCTACCATCCGGCTACCAATGGGATGGCGGAAAGATTGGTACAAACTTTCAAACAGACACTTCGGAAGTCCAACCTTTTTCCGAGAAAAGCCCTTCAAGAGTTCCTCATGCAGTTCCGTCGTACTCCAAATTCCTCAGGATACTCGACAAGTGAACTATTGAATTCACGCCAAATCCGGACAAAGATTGACACGCTGCTTCCCTCTCCTGCTCACAGAGCACACGTCAGACAATCCAGAGAGGCAATAAAGTCACAGCTTCGTGTATCAAAGATTATCCGGTCATGCAAAGTTGGAGATCCGGTCTACACGCTTTACTTTGGGCCAAGAACAGCAAATCAAGGTCGTTGGGTTCCAGCAATTGTCGTCAAACGAAAACACGTACCTTTAACGTACGAGTCCAGCCAAAAGGTCCAACATGGAAAAGACATCTGGAACAACTCCAACCACGGCATGTATTGTAGAACGATACCGAACCTGGATCATATCCCACCGTTTCTCCATCTCTTCGGCCTCGCAGCGGCTCCAGTCCAGCTCCGGTTGCTAGGGACATTCAGATCAAAAACAACACCATCCCGGAGCACGGTCCCCACAATCCAAGGCGCTCCAATCGCAATCGAAAGACTGTTAAAAGATTTTCGCCTTTACGATGAACGTCAGGCTAGGCGGGAGGTGTTATGGCGCGACAATTAGCGAACATTTCAGAACATTCTGAAACTTCTAGAACATTCCATAACGTCAATTGAACAATCATCCAGCACGTTCGATCACATGATCACACGTCATTTGAAGCAGATGTTCGAGAATATTCCATGAGTACATAAAAGCTAATGTCGAAGCAGTAACGTATGACTTCTTTCAGTGCATTTGTTACGTTTGGTTCATTCAACTCCATTCGTGTTTTTCGTGTTTGTGTGTTAATAAACGTTTACTTCAAGTCCCGTTGTCTGTGTTTTTTCATTCACACACTCTGAGATACAACAAACAGTAATAACAGATAAAACAGAAGGCCGTACACACCAGTGCTTGGGACATTCTCGCCCACAAACCGTAGCGGGTAAAGCCTGCTTGTCCGAGCGGATAAACCTCCAGTTTCCTATCGCCTCAGTATTGATTAACACTATACTCAGTGCCTATGGTACAAAATTTATTCGATTGATCAGCGGTTAAAGTAGGCAGTATTGCAGCTAAAGGCAGTATTGTAGTGTCTCGATTGTACTGTTGTGCAGTCGAGTTATCATCGACGTAGTAGTCGATGTTCCTAAGTACGTGTAGTCGACTGGTTAAGACGTGTGATTCTGCAGAGGGCTTAAATTCCCCGTGCAAGATCGAATCCGAAAAACTGAAAAAAAGGTAGAAAAGGAAACTGAGAGAAAACGAGAATTGACCATACATAATATGTAGCCTAACGGGCAACTCAGGATAAATAGTAAAACCAAGCTAAACTCAGCGATCAAGTCGCTTCGAAGGAACAACGGGGTTTTGCTCTCGCTCAGTTTGGGACCAAAATGGTCCGAGCGAAGGGGGAAGTTTTCTTTATTGGGCTTGTAAATATATTATTCTTTTTTTGAAAGCGGGACCACGGGGTGTGTCTCCCGCAAGAGAGCAACTAGTGAAAATGGTGTTAGGACACACCGTCGAACCGTTTTAGTAATGTTAATTTCTTTTACGTTAGTCCAGAACTTGGGCCATGTAACTATGCTATGTTGAACATCAGTAATGTTGATAGTTCTATCGAAATAATTTTAGAGTAATGGTATAATGTCTCATCTTCGAGCTGTGAGCGCGTGGCACTAAACGAGGGCTGGCGGAATTTTGAACGGTTGGCGGCATCGCCCCTCCGGCCTTTTGGATCACGTCGGGGTCAGGGAATCGCCTAGTAGCGCTTCGGGCAGTCGTTCGAGTGAATTTCGGGTTTATTTAAAATGTCCACGAAATTTGCCTACATTGGTGCATGGTCCTACAACTTTTTTATAATAAGTGAGCATAGAATTGCTCTGAAACAAAAGCCTAGTAATCAAACCGAGACAATCCATTAACACTGCTCCTCGTGAATAGCAAACATCTTAAGCTCAAGCTGAGGAACCTAGAAATTGTTCAATCTTTTATATTTCCAAATTTTCTTAGCTCATTCGGATACACGAAATTTTTGGTTCTTCATAAAGCCCAACGGAGGCTAGTCCTCCGATCCTAAGCTACACGTCTGTTCGAGCTCAAACACGGCATGAGCGTCGAACGGTCAACTAAGCTGTAAAACTGTAAACCATACATGCATATAATAAAGTAAGTCCATATTGTTTCAGCTCAGAAGCATTGGAAATTTTTACCGTGGTCGGCTCAGGAAAATTCAATCAATTCTATCTCAAGAGTTGCGAGTCATGTAAAGCCTGGACGAATGAAGCGTTCGTTTTGAGTTGTCCTACCTAAGACCACGGGGAACCAGAAAGACTTCGACTTTTTTCCTACAATGTTATATGATCTCGTGCATCTGCCGACAGCGTCCAAAACGGGACTCGACTCAAGGAGGTTTGTCACGGACTTAATAATACTATAGCGAGTCAGGTGTCCGAGCGGGTCGTCCAACGTTGAGTCAGCCTACGGGGAAAGGGCTCCTATGAATGGTCTGTTACTGTGACATTTGGGAAAACTAAATCCCCATAATCCAGTCAACTCGGCTCATTCTCACTTACGAACCTCCATCCGGGGCAGCAAGCGCTAGCCCCCTTCGCGAGACAGGAATTGTCTGCGCGGGCCCTCCGATCGTCGAATCCATTCAAAACGCAAGAACAAGTAAGCACGAGAGAAAGCGAAAGTCAGAAATAAAACACTCGTAAAAGCCCTGCGTCGGATCAGTAAAGTCGACCGAACTCCGCGCTGCCGAAGTCAATCCAAGAGTCGACGCGTTTGTCATAACCTCAAACTTTTCGCCTATGTTGTAGGATAGTGATTTTGTCGTCATCCAATCGCTGTTAGTTGCTGAACGCCCACTTTTCTTATCTTTACCCCCGATGTCCAATTGGAACCACTTCCGGTAGCCTAAAACCCCCAGCTACCGTAAACCGTCGACCCCATTAGGGAAAGTCGGCTTCAATTAATCTTGCCGACATTTAATTTAAGCCGCCGGAATAGTCGGAAGTTGACCATCTGCGATTTCAACCCACTTTTCCCATGAAATCTGAGCTCTAGAGCTTCGATTTCCTGCCATTAGCGCCGGATGTTCGTTAAAATTAGATCCAACGTCCACGTCGTTAGCATGACATCGGTCCCATAATGGTTGAATCAATAACAAAGAATTTCGGGTCACATAATTTCTTGCAACTTAAAGTTGCAGTCTGTCCCTTCTTTTGAATTGTTTAATCTCTCCTTTCTTAATTGGGTCGGCAACTAACTGCGTGGTCTTTGTGGTCTTGATGTGCCGCCCATTTAATTAAGCCAATCGTGGTGTGGAAAGTGACCCTTTTCATGAGGACTGCTCCGAACGTCAAATAAAAACCACGGTCTTTCGCGATTTCTAACTGATCAAGCTGGTTTCTACGCGTTCCAAAGGGGGGAACCGATGACGGGAATGGACTCACCTCGAGGCTGGAGGCAAAGCATGCTCCAGGGGGCTCCTAACGGGTCGGGGGCCCTATTATGGGGCCTCATGAACCCACATAGAGCCCTAAACACACCCTTTTTCCTTTCCGAACATCCCTGTCCAGTCCGTCCGTAAAACGTACAAATTTAAGGAAAATTCTTACGTCTTGTCCTCATCCGTCCTTGTTTTTTCGTGCCCTCCATATATATCATACATATATATACACTTACACTACAAACACAAATACACATGAACACACACTAGACACAACGGAGACCGGAGCGACAGAGAGGTCGCTCGAGTGCACAACAGAAACACACACAATACGACAACAACAACAACAAAAGCAACCGACCAAAGAAGTCGGTTAGAGAAAGCGAAGAAGAGAAAACAAAGGATAACGAGGACACGAGGAGAAAGAAAGAGGGCGCGGAAGGAGAAGCGGGACAGAGGGAATCCCGGGGGATTTTCGAGGGGCTGGGGTGAGATTCGGTCCCAGGACGAAAAATGGGGCCGATTGATACCAAACACGAGGGGGTGGACGTAATATCGGGTCGGGACCCACATCTGGGTTCCGACATATATAAGTACGTAGGACTTTAGTGTCTCCCGCCTTAACGGTTGGGCGGAGCAACGCCCGCCGGGTATCGTTGGGCTCGCCATTGAATGGCGATTCGAATGAGGCGCGATATCCTTGTCCGAAAGGCAGGGGTTAAAGGGGTGCTAAAATCAACACGACTAGAGAGAGTGGCAATGATGGTAGGGGCGCTTTCGTCGGCCGTCCCGAGTTAACGGGGCGACTGGCGGTGACCCGCCGGGTATTTTTGGAGACGTCTCGACGAGACGAACACAATGAGGGACAGTTCGCTCGTTTTTGGAATTAAGGGAAAAATCTCGGATAATTGGCGCCCACTAGTGGTTGGCGGCAGAAACTGGGGCATCTTTAAATGGCTACAGCGGGTCAGCGGGGAATCGGGCGCCGATCCGGTGCATTTCATTGGATTTTTTAGGTGAGATGAGCAAAACGAGGGGACGCATGCAACAGTTCAGAAGACAAATGCGACACCAAAGATGTAGGAGGGTGGGAGCTTGTATCAGTCGTATGTTACAACGGAGTAATAGGACAAAAAGGACGGTTTCACCTGAGATACACTCGGGGGGGGGAGACGTTCAAGGTTGTGAGGGGAGGCACAAGGGCTTGTATCCCCACGCTGTCGCCTAAGAGACACATACACACATATATTGTATGATATAAGTATATAGAAAAGGTAACAGCCCTGTTCCTGTCACGACAACCCAACTTAACGTAAGCAGCGGAGGTCGTTTCGAATTAATGCACGAGTAGACTTAAGCTGCGCCGCCTACCATCCTATTTTGACATCATGTACAAAATGTTGTTAGAGAACAAACTAATATATACAATAGCCTAACGCTATTTCCAAACTTTTGCGTTCTGCGAACGTTTCGTATCTCATTACTAAACCTTTAAGTTACGTTAGCTAACACAATACACCTTTTTACACTTTCACGATAACTGCGTTCCGAAACGCTAAATAAGGCTACTTACATTTTGAAATTTTTCGTTATGCTAACACAAATCTAGATAGTCTTAATAGTCTGATTGATTCGCGAACAGGTCTATGATGTAAACAATTCTATAAATTTTGTGTGCGAATGGACCTAGCTTTCTTATGCAAAAAATTGTTTTTGAACATAAAGTACTGTTGAGATTAAGCCGTTCGCGAACACACATAATGTCCTAGCACTGCGTGAATACTAAAAATCATATTGACTATGCGTTTAATGTTCGCGAACGTGTGTCCATAACTAAAATGTGTTCGCGAACTTGTCAATAATTTGTGTTCGCAAACTCATATTGCAAATGGCATCTATATGTTAGCAATTAATATAAAATACAACATGGCCTTACGCGGGCCATTATGCACATATACGGTCATGGTGAGCGTGGGAAAACCCTCCTTGTGGCGTGCTACAGAACTAATAGGCGTCTTAGAATACAGATTGCAGGTAAATTCAATCATCTGTCGACAAAATGTTAACATTTAAATTACTAAACAATTAACTTAGCACTAAAGCATAGGCTCCCATAGACGGGATAGGGGTTACCTCCCTAAAGGTCGAACCCCCTAAGCCATATCTACCCCTGAAGCTCTGCTCATCCACATTCTCACTATCACCCGTCATCCCTCTGTAGGTGGTTAAAGCCGCGAGAAAAAACCCAAGGATTTATGAACAAAATCACAAACATTTTAAGGAAAATTGTAAAACGAAAAAAATTATGAGGAAATATTTTGGTGGGCACCCGGGAAATAATTTTTGGTTACCTCCTTGACCAAGGCCACCGCCTTCCTAGCGGACACAATCTTCGTCATCTAGGCAGACGGACATCGAGCACCTATGCAAGAGCAAGTAGGTTATATCTATCATCGATGAAGATGTTGGTTCAAAATTGTGAGAGATATGGAGCGGCGAAGTGAGTGTACCCACAGCGAAACCTAAAGGCATAAAAAATTTGGCACTCTTGTAAACAGACTAAAGCAATAATTGCATTATTCATGAGGTATATACAAATATCTAGATAAAGTTGTGTTTATAAAATTTACTGTTGCCCACCTGAATGAACATTGTGAGTTTAAGCGCGCGCTCTCCAAATAGAATTGTGAGCTTATCGGCCTTCTCCGTGACACGTTTCTTACCAAAACGTAACCGACATCTCCAATGGTGGCCAAAGGGAAAGGGGTGAAAGCAGAGCGAGTTCGAGAATTACCCAGAAATATAAGTAAAGCCAAGAATAAGGGGGAAAGAACCACCAAAGGGGATGGACCGGTCTACCAGCGGTCGGAGATACCCTTTGTCACTGGATGAGAATTGCGCGAGTTCCCAGTGGTAGACATGTCATTGTCCCGGGCAGGGATATCAAGGTTGTATCTGGATCATATAACCGTTCATAAAGTAAGCTGAATTGGCCGTACGTAGTGAGTAAGTTAATTTAAACAAATGCCTGAGTAATTCAAGTGGAGTCTCAGTTGCAACTTATATACTATACACTTGGCAGAATTGGGGATGTAAAAGTGTGGGCAAATTAGAAAAAGTGAGTTTACCTAAACAAAAGTTGAGAATTTAGCTTGGCTTGATTTTGTGCACCCGGCACTTTTCAGCCAAAGCAGACTTGAAATAATTTATCTGAGATAAAATCAAAGTTAGTTAGCAGAGTCGAGTATCTGTGCTACCAACGATTATACCCTGACGAGTTCGAGGAACGAGCCATGGGTCATGAATTTTGATATTAGAAAAACCTAAAAGATGGGTCTAGTTAAATCTAAAGCTGAACTTAAGTGATTTGATCAGCGTTGGCGGATACGAGTAATTTTGGCATTCACGTTTGTATTTATATACCCTGGCGAGTTCGCACAACGAGCCGTGGTATTAGTTTAAATGGAAAATAGTGTTAAGGAAAAGTAGATTTTGATGGCAAATTAAAGCTTTGTGTAAAATCTAAATTTTACCGATGTGAAGTTACCTATACATAGTTTTAAGGGATAAGAATTTTATATGGAGTTTATGAAGCTGTAAAGAGATATAATGGTTATAATTTTACCAATGTTAACTAGGGAGTGGGAAACTATCTTTAAACTACAGCGAGCTCGAGTGACGTGTCTGTAGTATTTTGATAATTGGTCGTAAAATTTCGCATAGAATTTTTAAAGTATTTTCGGTGCCCGTGTAGGCTAGCATAGAATTTAGCCTAGAATTTTTTAGAAAATTGTATTCAAAAATATTTACAAAAAAATTTTATACTGCCACTGTGGGCCCGAGTAGACCAGTGAACAGCCTAATTTAGATTTGCATCGAAAAGTGCCAGCAAATGTATAGAACTAATTTCCAATATCAAAATGTTTATTTAGAAATATCATTACCAAAAAGTGTTCGAGTAACAATCAGTAGCCTTTGTTAATTGGAACTGTTATGTAAATTTTGAAAGGAAAGTAACTAGAAAACCTTGCCTTTACTATTAGTTCTTATTAATAGTTCGCCAGTATTAAGGGAGAAGTGAGCTGCATTAGCTCTGAAGGCGTCCAAGCTCGAACCAAGGTTCGAACCGCATGGAGTAGCCCCTCTAACCCCGCCCATATCAGCATGTATGATTGCAATTACTTACTTCCTGGCAATACTGTTGGTACTTACTGTACCAACAAAACCACAGCGTGTCGTTGCTGCACCAAGTGCCGACGGCATGTGCATATGTAGCGCCATCGCCACGAAAACGTGGCAGTAGAAATACATTGCCACTGCAAGCTGTGGCATTACTACTGTTTAGGTCTCAAATGGCATGGCATTGCATATGTATCGCCACGTTTTCGTGGCAGAGCTAAAGAATTGCCACAACTATAATTTTCAATTCCTGTCAAAACTGTTACGGTTGTGACATGGTGTGCAGTCACTGCACGCGACTTAATGTGAACGCGGCATTATCTAGGTTCTAATGAACGTCGACCCATGAATCAGCATTTGAGTCTGAGAATTTCGCTTCCTTTTATTACAGATTATATACTTGCGTATTAACGGTAGTTAAAATTTCAGTCTGATCATAAGAACACCTTAGTTGTGAGCAAAATACATCATATCGTACACGCCCCCACCGCTTGAAAATTGAACCCGATTTGAGGAAACGTTCGATCACAGATCGAGGGGGAGCAAAATCCTTGTTTTTTCATGGCGACTTGATCGCTGAGTTTTGAAAGTTTTGATTTTGTAGGCGCACCTCTTTGCGCTTTCATTCGATATTCGCAGATTTGGCTTTTTGGTTTTGTGATTTCAGTTATAATAATTTCTCTTTCTGTCTCCTCCTTATTATCAGTTTTTGGCAAGAGTACTGACTCACTTGTGCTCGCTTTGGTAGCACCAACGCTCGTGAAATTTCAAAATTACGAGCGTTGGTGCAAAGTGTATCGCAATGGAAACGCATCGCGCAGCACAACAAGATGCAAGAACACAATACAGCGACAGCAAGGCCAAGAAAAGGGAAAGGTGGGGAAACTGAACGAGACAGATGAAAATTTAGGGCTTAGGGCGAACATTCGCTATAGGTAAAAGGGGTTAGGATGGGGTTACCACTGTGTGGAGAGCGGAGTTGTAGTCAAGAATAGGGTTACTCACCAAGTTAAAGTCAGCGAGACAATTGCTGACAAATTTTAGGGAGATAAGAAATTTGTGTAAATATGAACCAAATCCGGGCACTCCCAGAGCTTAACCCATAGTTAACTTCAGGGCAATGACAAAAGCGGGTCAAATCCTTTGATACAATAGAACTGGTGGCCTATGGCAACGCGGAGAATTGCGCCACTCGCCTTCACCAAAATTGGTCGTTCAATCTTTCACTAAGTCGTCCCCTTAAAGTGATAGACATCGCGCCCCCAACGGTTATACTATAGCTTGATACCACCACAATAATTTTTATTGCCGTATGAAGCCAATTCATATTTTGGGACCGGACTGAAGTTGCGCACACAATTGCTATTCGACATGGACGGATAACTTTGGCTAAGCATGGAACTGTTTTAGGGTTTTGTAATTAGATTTTGACTTCATTGTCAACTTATTAGGCGGTGCCGAAACTAGGTAACAAGCAGACGGAGCCCGAATAGGCTAAGCCCCCATTATCCGAAACAACGAGTATTGTTTCTCGGCTTACAACGAACACTGGTTGATATTAAAATAGCCAGGACAGAGGAAGGCTAATATAGGACAAAATTCCAAGTGGCTCTGGGAACTAAATCCAAAGGTAGCCTCAGATTTTCATTGTTATAGGGTAATATACTAAATGGTATCGCTCGTGTGATGGGAGTGTGAGTGAAAGCGTGCCGCTCACAGCGTAGACCTACTAACTGAGAATTTTGGGCAATGGCCAAAATACCTCAAGCTGGGTGAACAGCGCGACTTAAAAGCACTCACCAGAATTAAGGGGTGTATGAGCTTTCAGAGATATAAGCGATGCCTAGCTAATGACTTCACGTGCCCTGATCATGACAGAAGCCTAATAAGTTTGTACTATTTTTCTTGGAAGTAAATGAACTACTGATCTCACCATTGCATTGCTTCTAATGCGAATAAACATTAGTAAAGGCTAGAATATGACTCGTTCCTACGGCGAGATAATAGGGAGGCCGCTTTAGGGCCATCACGCGAGATTTGTAAAATCGGAAGGTGCACCCAGATGACTAGACGTTCGTGACTATGCATTGATTTGTACCATATTAGATTTAATGCTCATAACCATGCATTGAAGTATATGCATTGAAGTACCATATTCGAAGTATAGTAATTTATGCATATTATGATACTTTTTGTTTGAACTAATATGAAAGTGATGAAAGTTTTAGACTTTATCCTGGATTTTCGCTTATTCGCCCCTGAATAAATAACACCAGGCAGCACCTACATTTCGGGAAAGTAGAAGTTTTTCCTTGAGTTGTGGTAGCGCCTCGTGTTACGTGGGAGCGAACGTCGAAGCACGGCAGGTGACCTCCCTCGGCCCATAGCTGAACAAGCTACCAATAAATTTGGGCCTCGTAGGGATGGTCGTTCCTTGGTCCGACATTTTACGGGATCGCACTCGCTCATGTCGCCCTTCTCACATTGGATGTTAATGGAAAAGAGTAAAGATGATTGTGTTATTCCTAAAAATATATTACTAGAATGCTCTTTTGTCTACAGCCCGTTTTCTCTTTTGATGCCCTCGTTTAGTCTGTATTGTACATATACTTGAATAACATCTAGAAAATCAGCCATCGTGTGCAGCGTCATTTGCTCTGACAGCGTTATATCTTCTCTTGATTTGTGCGTTCCGACCAGTCAGCTATGCACACCACGGCCTGCGGATACCCGATTCCAAGCCTTGACGCGCATAGCTATCTCTTAATGTTAAAACAAAGGAGTAATGTCAGTATTCCGAAAAGAATTCACCACATTAAGGAAAGCGCTCTGAAATAACGCTACTCTGATATTAAGGTTTACTAGACAAGATACTTCGATCAAGGTAAACAATTACAGCTAAAAGATTGTTGATTCGAATCTCTGACGTTAAACTCTCAGCGACCGTCGGAACACGGTGGGGCCACATTGGCTACCACTAATTAGTAGGGTTACAATCATCACCGACCCCGACCGCCACTAGGACAAAAGTTATACAAAGATCTAAACATATGCTTAAACTTAGTTTTAAACAATATCGAATTAAACAACTTCCATGTGAAATCAGGATATAGAATATTGGTTAGGCATTATGACATGTAAGCAGGTGTCGGGGCCAACCTCTCTAGGGTACCTCAATAATCATACCAAATACTAGACACGTGCGTCACTGATCGGCTGGGGACAGAACACGCGTCATGAAGCGCATCTGCGACTTGCTAAGCTGCATAACTTTTGGTTCTTACCGAGAAAAGTAATCAATTTACAAAATTTAGGGCCCAATTTGGAGGTTATGATAGCCGGGGCGTACGACCATAGTGTTAGGAAGTTGCACCATGCAGCTGCGTACCGTTATTGCACATATTGTTTAAATTTGTTTAGATAATTTTGGTACGTTACATTTTCAACGACATTTTGCTTCTATAAACGTTCGGATCTTGTAAGGTAAAAAGGTTATTTTAGTCTATTAACTTCTTTTGTTTAAGGGCGTTATATTTTGTGTGGTGTAGCTGCGGTTTTTATTATCTTTTTAATCGCATTAAGGTTAAATTTAGGATTTTGGTATGGTCAATGTAGCTGTTGATGTCCAAACTTAACTATGTAACTTACAATTATATTCAACCCGAGCAGTGCATTAATACGAGATTTATGGACAATAACATAGTTTCCATAAGGCAAGCGTAAACATTACTTTGTGTGCAAGTTGCAGCGGTCAAATTCTAAAGTTAGAATCAACTCATGGGGACATGTGAACATGTACAACTTGGCACTTTAGTGGGTTGTGTAGAACGCTGCCAGCCGTTTGATTTTAAAACCAGCCGTTAGCCAAAACTAAATGACTACGGACGGATAAAGCTCAGATGTAGGTTCTTTCCAGGACTAGATTCACTTATGTCGCTGAGCTCAAGTTTGGTATATCTTCATGAAAGACTTTCGAGACGATGAAACAATTTAAAGTTAAACTACAATAATATTCAAAAGATTACATTTTTTGCAGCGTTCCTTCTGAAATTGCG
Source organism: Trileptium ribeirensis (assembly GCA_030248225.1). Classification (NCBI taxonomy): domain Eukaryota; kingdom Metazoa; phylum Nematoda; class Enoplea; order Enoplida; family Thoracostomopsidae; genus Trileptium; species Trileptium ribeirensis. The sequence continues at coordinate 1,009 of JASANE010029291.1, read as the reverse complement.
TTTAACTTTAACGCAGGGTGCTATTACACCAGCGGTTGTGTATCAAATCTTTCAATTATTCGGAGATTAAATTATTCTTAAAATTGAGTCGTAATTTATTTTCATGTTTTTCGTCTAAAACAAAATGGAACCAAATGTTCTGATGAGCCAAAAACTAAATAGATTGTAAGCAAATTTTCAAAACCATAAGTGGAATGCAGCGTTTACAGAAAAATGTGTGCACTCACTGCACATTATAGCACGTATGAACATGCATATTACTACAAAACATTTCTGAAACATATAGCAATAATTCGTATTGTGGTTACATATTTAGGTCAATAGTTGTGCCAATTGCATGATTTTTGTAAGAACAATGTTGGCTGTTGTTACAATTATTGATATGTTTTATAGCAACATTTGGTATCCATCCGCAATTTTAGATGTAGCACTAACCGTGAACATCGATACAAATTTAGTGCAATAAGGAATGTGGCGCTACAGATTTTGTAGCAATAAGCATTATGATTGCCTCACATGCTGCAGACATAACGATGACAATACATGATACAATGTGCAGTGAGTGCACACATTTATCTGTGAACGCTGAAGAACTCGTACAATTTTGTCGTGAAAAGTTAACCCAGCTGCTAATAGGCCGGTACATGAACATATTTGGCTGGTTTTCCATGTCTATTTTTGAACATTTAATATTATTCTGTGATAGCCTAACGCAGTGGAAGAGGTGAAAATTGCTCTAAGCTCAACTATATTATGTATGCGCCACTAAACCTAACCTGCGTCCACTGACTATCCTATTTCGGAAAACCCGATTTCGAATCCACATTAATTGTTATGGCACATTACGAATGGGGATTCGATTCTTTGCTATGCCGGAATTTCTGTATTAATTCGACCAATACCAGTTCCATGACAATTGGTCGTTTTCAATTAGGATTCACATCTGTTCGAAGAACAAATTCAATGTGAAAGCGGTGGCATAAACAAAGGGGTCCTTTAGTTTGTCGCT
>JASANE010029290.1:0-22892 GCA_030248225.1 Trileptium ribeirensis | reverse complement strand
AAAGTACCCCAATCGTTTATTTTTTGGCGTCGATCAAGGCACTAAAGGATACGACTGCATAATGGGGGTGATAGACTCTGCTGATAAGTAATACCAAATTGATCATGCCATTCCACTGCTAAAAAAACTGAGCCAAATTAGATTCTTATTGAACAGGTCTCTTTCCGACTCACTAAATGAGGCATATTAAGTTTAGACTCAATGTAAGCCATATCTCATTCCGATTGCGTCAAAGCTTACTCGTACCGAGTCAATGTTTGACCTACCTGCTGAATCAATTTTTAGTTCAAGCTAATTAAAAATATACCCCGTTCATTGTAAGCCATAAAAGGACCGTTCGACTGACTCATGTTCTGACTCTCATTTTTAGAGTTTAGATGAAAACTGCTCAGAGTGTGTCAATTCTGAGTCAAAGATACTTGCTGAGTCGACAAATTATTGACTCTGATTTTTAGAGTTTCGATTAAGTTTTTGTACAAATGTGCATTTCGTACAATAATTGAACATCGAAGCGGCAGATTGAATCTGAATCGTTTTCGATGTAATACCTTTTGTTAGGCTGGTCACAACGTTATCTATGAGCTGTTCATTTCGTATCATAAAGCGAGTGAATTTAGAAAAAAAACGGTGCAGATTCCGGCGCTCCCCCAACCTTGACTAGCTTGAAAACGGTAGCGAACAGTGCCGTGGTCGATCATAGTGCAAACCTGAAGACTGTCACATTCTTCAGCAGCAGAGTCGCATTAAAATCAGCGACTTTCGGTAAAAGCAACTGTAACTGACTGATCAGGTTGAGAGCAACGCATTAAACTTTATCAGCAACGCAATAAATCCACTATCCAGTTTTACTGCTACTACTATCAATCAGTTGTTTAGCATGACCAATCAGTTGTATTTTGTGAAACAGATGCCAGTTGTTTTAAATGCGATGTACGCGTTTCTTTCGCCACAAATTGTCGTTGACGAATGAAATTTCCATCGTTCGTCTGTCGAGAAATCCCCTTATGTAGCTTTGCATTTGTCAGAAATTTACCGCACTTATACATTGCCTTTTTTGCAATAAACCTAATGTCATTATGTTAAGGGGCGGGACATGTCTTCTATCTGAAATTGGAACAGGAAACCAACATCAGTAGGTCAAAATTCGTGAAGATTTTTCTGTAAACCGGGCAGTTGCATCTATGTTCAGAGCCTCTCAGCCTTAGCTTATGCTTAACTCCTTATATGAGACATACACTAAGCCTATTTACCCTAAGTCGGGGATTACAACCCTTGAACACCCTGCATTAAGCTGTTCTTTTTCTAACGATATAACGTATTGCCCCTCAGGGTTATCTGGGCCAGGTATGACGTATCCATCCATCATTGTCGTCCATTAGCCTTACAACGGTTAGGTATTTCTAAATCATTTCTCGGCTACGGAATATTTGCACTCGGCAACGCATTGTCGGAAGTCAGCGTATTTTTCTTTTCTGTTCAGAATACGAATGGTATTTCCAGCGCTTCAACCATAAACCTATTCCGCAACGTCATGGCTTCAACATCTTTCATACTTACACAAAGTTTTATTTTTTTACGGGGACCACACAGGAATATCAAATTTCATATGTTTGTTTTTTCACGTCTTTACTGTAGTTGGTTTGCTATATATAATATAGATAGATTGAAATACCTGCCAAATGTACAGTTTTTATTATAAACATTTATTAGCGAACTGCACTTTTGACAGCTTTGAAGTGCCTTCGACTGTTTTAGTCAGTACAACTTGTGACCAGAATCGATTACTAATTTGCAGGCCAAGTGTAATTTCATTGCCCTGACTGTCAAATTTTTGTCCTAACCAATATATACTACATAATTAAAAAAAATTTTCATGATGAGACTCACAATTGCTGCTCAAGCGTAGCATAAAGTGACCCTAAGGGACGTATATAAAATCTAGGCCATGTTGTTCTCGATATGCTAAGCCTAAGCCTTTGTGTAAGCTTAGGTCTTTGTACGAGACATATACCAAGCCTAAGCCCACTTGACCCCCGCTCTAAGTTGTTTTTAACGCTATAACGTGGAGCCCCTCAGGGTTAGTTGGACCAAGTGGACGGTAAAAGGTACGCGGCCAGTTTTGAATTCTTGTAATCATATTTCCACGTAACACTTGGAAACCACTTCATTACAGCCACACGGTACTGTACCATAAAAAGAATCAACTTTGTCTACGATTTTATACAGTTTGAAAAATACTACAACAATTTGACTGGATAAGAGCAATAATACAATTTATACACCCCCAAAAATATTTATTTGGCAAATATATATACAGGAAATTTTATATGCAGATTTCTAAGATAGAAACGTAGTAGCTTGATCTCTCTGAATTTTGGTGATGGAAAGACTTTTATATACGTTTCATTGCGATGCTATTGACTTCAAATATTGCTCCGTGTTATTTATTCTCACGTTTCATGTTCTAATAGATAGTCTCAACATTTTCTGCCCGACCATGTATGTTTTTGTCACTAAGTGTATGAATACGTTTGAGAAAATCCTGGTTTGACTTATATTTATTTTCACGGTTAACCAATATCAAACTGAAGGGGCACCATTATCAAACTGGAAGAGGCACCAATATCAAATTGGAGGAGGGCACCAATATTAAATTAGAGGGGGCACCAATATCAAACTGGAAGGGGCACCATTGTTAAACGGAAGAGGGCATCAATATCAAATTGGAGGGGGCACCAATATCAAAATGGAGGGTGCAACAATATCAAAATGGAGGGGAGGATGGCACATATATCAAGCTGGGGGGCACCATTATCAAACTCAGCGAACATTGTTGCTATAATACTAAAAATATTGATGCTATATACAATAGCAACTAGCTGCTTTTGACACAGCGATAACTCGACCGCTCTGGGGTTGTAAACACAAGCCAATATTATTATAGCAACAATATTTTAGCTTGCGCTATTGATTGCGCCATGTTTGCAGTAACATAATACCATGACAATATTGCTTTCTTGCAACATGGTCGCTGCAACAGCTTACGGTGTGCAATTCGTGCACGTACTTCTGTGTGAATGATGCATAACCATGCAGAGTAAGAGCATTAAATTATAGGTGCCCATATGGTATGGTTACTCCACTAATGATTGGAGCACAATTAGTCCTTAGCCATTTATGCAAAAAATACAATCGAAAATTTCAAAATTTATGTGAATGTTGTGCTAGTCCAAAACTGTTAGTAATTTGTCAAAAATAGAATTAACTCCTCTAAAGTTCCAGAATTCATAGATTGGCACATACACACGTTGTTCCGAGTCCTACACAAGACCGTCACCTAGGAATCATTAAAATATTGCGAGTGATATTACTCCAAGAATGAAACACCGTGCAACGTTGTAACCTATAAACCAATAGTTGTATTTTTTCTGTTAAAATAGATCATCTAAGATAAGATCCTGAGTTGCTGTGTTGCGGTATTAACGTGGATTTTTATTCGAACAACGACTACACATGATGATGATGATCAGTAATTTTTTGACCACAGTTGCTTTAACGGCATATCTAATTGAAATCATTATTTTTTGTTTATCAGATTTGTCGTGTGCAATGGTTGGTCGAGTTAGACTAAAATCAAGTTCAATTTTGTTGTTTCAGTGTATAACATGGTAAATCGCTAAATTGATTTGATAAAAAAATTTTCACAGTACCCGTGTGTTGCAATTTCAGTCCAAATATCTTGCCGACAATCTCTTTGGCTACTAAATAATAGAGCAAAATAGGAAAATTTTTTGTAAAAATCGCGTTCGTTATAGCTTTAATGATGGTTGTTGATATTAAGTGTAAATTTGGACAGTCAGGTCGGCGTACCAATATATGCATATTATATCATCGATATGTGCCTAATATAGTTCGATTTAAGACATAGAAATTCCATATCCAAAAAACATTTTGCACCATAACTCGTGTATATAATATTTTTCCTTATGTTTAACCCTTTAATGCTTACTGGGACCTGGCGAAGCATTGCGATGCTTACTGTGTTTATCGTATATCGGATGTTTGCTAATGCGTTGTTACTCTCTCGCGCGCGTTGTGAGATTCCTTAACGAACCGAGCAATAGCTTTCAGAAAGCTCAGCGGTCAGGGTGCGTAACTTTCATCCGCACCACCTGGGTTCGCTTCCTGGTATCCTCATGAATTTGTCAAACATTGAATGGTACGCAAATTCAGTCGTGCATTAATAGGTTAACAACGCTGTTGTCTGTTTGGCTTTGATAAAGATAACAAAATGTATCTGCAGCCAGACCAGTAATATGATATATAAATGTTTTTTTCCAATGTATTTTTCATTCGATGCGCTCAGCATTTTGACTGTTGGGTTGAAAAGCCAAGGTGATATCGATTTTTTGAGCCACCACTCCGTTTGTATGAAGTGTTTGAGAGAAGGTCGATAATTACGTTAAACGAAATTATTCCAAGTCAAAGCTCATTGGCGGTGACTAAAAGCCCGCTATAGTCTTCGCGTGATTGTTTTATGAGTGGACCTGCCAAACCATTGTTCCACAAATGCCACGCTTATCGTTTTATTCCCAGCTACCTGTGGGCCTTTAGTACAGTAGATTCGAGATTAATACGGAATTTTTAAAACAAACCACAACCTTATAGAAAAGAAGCACAAACCATTATGCTATGTTTGCCGTGAAGGTATAGTCACCTGGTTGTGCCTTTTACTGGTTTTGGTTATGTACAAGCTGAAGTTTGCGACGCCCACGCTCCAAACCAATTTCTGCTCGTTGCTGCATTATAATCTTCATGCTAATTTATTGCATGAAGATTCTGTTTCTGGTTTTGCTTGTCATTCTTTTGGTTTCGCCTTTCAAATTATCATTAAAATTCAACATTTCCTGGGAATCCACCGACCAAGGCGCTTAGTATTATTTAGCTAGCATATATTGAGTTTTGAAAATAAGTTTAGGTATTGTAACTCAGGAGTTTTTACCGGGATGCTCCGCCTGTCAACCCAACCGTCCCAGCATATAGCATCTAGTTGATTTTATGTCTCTGCCTCCATGATCAGTGATTAAAAGCGATCTTTTTAGGCTAAATTTCACGTTTGGCACTGCACGTTTTGCCTATAGAGTTCCATTATAACTCATATATAACTCCTGACATACACCACATAATAACCGAACAATAACTAGCTATGTGAAACCAAACTTCGCGGCTATGATTGTAGTTGTCTAGTAATTAACGTTTACGTAAGTTACGAAAATGACAACATGTCGAGTTTCAACTTCACCAAAATTGAATTTAAATCATAAAATTTGGAAAATGTTTAAGATATATAAAATTTAACATGGAACAACCAATGCATAGATTGTGTAACAATGGTTATAACTATTGCCACAGACGGTGTAACAGTGGTTATGACAATTTTACCACCTTTTTGAAAACAGTTCGAAACAATCAGTTTCAACGATATGATAGCGTTTGAAATATGTGGGAAGCGGAAAACTGAATGAATAAGCCGCGTTACTACGGTCCTGTTTTTGTCGCAAAATCATGGGGTTCCTACCTCGTGCTGCACCACTATATACGCGGAAATATATGTACTGTTTATTATATATATAAGTACATCAATGTCCAGAATTTTTCTACGGGATAACGTCCGGAAGGCATTTTTATGGCAAAAACAGCTGTTATCACCTATATCACTCACAGATCCAGAGCCCCCTCTCCACAGGAACTAAATCTGGTCATCAAAAATTTGTAAAAAAGTCAAAAAATTGAGCAGTGTCAAAAAAATTTGTTGATCAATGATGGGTTAAGAATTTTAGACATATTGAACGTCCGCCAGCTTTTGGACGATAGTAATGTCTCCTGACGATTTTTGAAAATTAGCGGTACATTTTTGCTTTATTCTCCTATTTTTTACCCATTTTACCCTCGTGTTTGCCGCTTTTCGCCATACAATTTTCGCCCACAATTTTAGCGCGACCCTGGCGCGAGGCCGGGGCAGGGTTGGGGTGCTTTCAAGAGCTCCCGTCAAATAAGGTTGAACAAAGAATGTATTTACATATCGAACAAGCATTGACTAAGCGTTCGTCTGCACATTGTTTGTGGTCTGAAAGTGTTTGGCTTATGCGGCGTTCAGTGGTTTTGTTTCTGTTATTGAAAGCTTTGTCTGGGCTGATGCGTTTTTCATAGACTCAACTGTCACAACGCTTTTACAAATATTTAGCTTTAAATATATTTAAATTAGGTTCGGTGTATATTGTTATTTTGCATCTGTTGAAACGTTTGTATACATATGTCATTACGGTCCAAGGTCCGTTGCCTGAGGAGGAGTAGACGATCCCGCAATATTGTGGGGTGTGTGATGATGTGCGATCGGGAAGGAGATGGGTCCCATACGGGGTAGAGATGGGTCCCATACGGGGTAGAGATGGGTCCCATACGGGGTAGAGATGGGTCCCATACGGGGTAGAGATGGGTGCCATACGGGGTAGAGATGGGTCCCATACGGGGTAGAATGACGAAATATCTAGAAGCTTATAATTTCCTCCAAATTTATGAAAAAAAAATTCCCCAGTTTTTGCATCCTATTCTCAGTTTGTGCTACTTATTGGTAATTTGTTTCCTACGGATTTGTGCGAATTTTCAAGAGATTTACTACAATTTTTGCAAATTTTCTAAAATTGACCGAATTGGTTTTGTAGTGTGTGAGGTATAAATATGGCTGAGAGAGCTCTGACCCTCAGGAAAGTGTACTTGAAAACCCATGGATACCTATAAGTGTAGACATAGATGGTTTATAGTCATACTGAAATATATTTGAATCAAGTTGATTTGCAGCTTAAAGTTATTGTCCATAATAATGCTTCGGGATCTCGATATTTCATTCATATAATGCTCACTTCGAAGATGTCCTCAGTCGAAGGAACAGGCTTCAGTGACACTTGGCGTTCAGCAAAATCATTACCCCGATGTCTGTTGTTGTTACTGGTCGGCTCATTTGTTGTTATATTTATCGTAACAAAGCCATTCCGGCTAAGTTTACCGCTATCATATAAGTAAATAAATTAAATTTTGTCGCGTACTATTTCTTGAGGATTTTAGGTTTTGAAGGATAGAGTCAATCTCTTTATATTCTCAATTTGACACTTCCGGTTAGTGTCTTCGTAACCATCTGTCTAGGAGTGATGACGTAAATAATTTCTGGCAAGCAAAATGCTGCATATTTTACCAACGATCCATCATGCTTAGACTCAGTATATCGAGAACGGCAGGGCATCCACTACACTTATGCAAGAGTAAACTTAAGATGCGCCCCAACCATCCTCTTTTGACACCATGTACAAAACGTTGTTAGGGAATAAAATTTTAATTTCAATAGCTTTATCTGATTTCGACATTTTTCTGTTCAATAACGCCATTAGCGAATACAATTCGGCCCCTGTACATTAACACCAACGTGTTCGCAAACATTTTCAAATTATAATGTATGAAATATCTGTTATCTAATGCAAAAAATGAAATTTGTGTTCAGTGAACAACTGAATGGCAATTGCTCTTGACAAATGAGGATGGTAAGGGGCGCAATTTAAGTTTACTCATGCATTACGGCCAACATGGTTGATTTGGCCCAAAGGCAAATAGGTAAATATTTGGATATCAACGAATAAAATGTTGGCTACTATATTTGGCTGGAAAATTTTTCTACTAGTCGGCCACTACTTTAGCTTTGTCCGATATACCATTCATTTTAAATTTGAGAATATTTCTATTCTACATCCAACAAACATATAAGCTCATGGGAAGGGGCAGATTATCTTTCTGATAATCGGATCTCCCTGACAGCGTCCCCGGTCGCCCTCCTCCGGAAATAACCTGATTGTCTCTATAGCTCCCGACTTATCTCCCTCGCTCGCCACGGTGCGTGGAAAATTTTGGCTATAATTCGCGAAATTTGGGAAAAATGGGGAAAATCGGTTGTAAATTTCACCAATTTTTGGTTCCAAAAAATTTTCAAATTTTAACCCCCTGATTACCTCTTCCCTTCCATCACTGACCAGCTGACCCACCTTTGGGGAGGACCTTCCTCCCGAAACATCCGCTATCTTTCAGGGACTCCGGGACTCGTCAATGTATGTCAAACCATCTAAACTTTGAACATATGCCGAATTTTGGTGTTATTACGGATACCCAAAAATTTGAATAAAGGATCTGTTCTATACTTATCGTGGTCATTGTATGAACCGGCTTTGTGATCTTGGTGAAATCAGATAAGAATACCACTATTCTTTCAAATGTGCGCATCACCGGAAAGAATCAGTATTTTAAAGATTCACCGAAATATCATGAACTACTTCATTACAACAAAATCTGATGCTATTAGTAATAATTGCTCGGCTGGATTACCGCATCAGGTTCGATTTCAGTTTGTAGCCGTGACATCTGTGTGGTAAATTTAGACAGCCTGGTTTTACCATAATCGAACTTGTCTTTTGGGGCGTCTTTAGTCCATTTGAACTCAACTACGGTGTTGCTATGCGAATTTTTCAACCTGCGTTGTGTGATCATGTTTAATTTTATCTAATGTCAGGCTCTGAGAATAAGATTATTTTAGAGGTTCTTCTAATATCTAGATTTGTTTCTATTATTTATGAAACATATTATCTACAAATTGTTTTACTAGATTTACAGCAATCCGTTCCTCTCGATCAAGACCGCCGGTGTATCTCCCGATGTTGGAAATCTTAGTCGATCTGGCGAGGCGCGATTTTCCTCAACTGATGGTTCAATCATCGATTCCAAAGAAAATCCCGAGATCATCCGGATTCAGGCGCGGCTACGCAAGATTCGGCACTGCATTACACGAAGCATTAAGCGGCATATTGCTGAAACAAACGTTGACGTCACATGGCGAGACCTCTATTTGTTGATAAATCAATGCACCTGGTGCGGATTTGATGGGCAGCCGTTTGATCTTCATCGGATTGGTGAAAAGCTTTTCCTTAAACTAAACGATAGAACCGATTCCAAGCCACCAACTCTAGACGGATCTAATTTGGACTCACACAAGGCGATTTTGGGCAGGAATACTTCACGGAGTGGAGAAAAGTCTTCGTCCACTTGCGTAATGATAACTCTTGGAATCGGCAATGAATACACTGTGGAGAAAGTGATTCAGTCCACGTACCCGCGATGTCTTTTCTACGGGGCAGACCCAACGCCTGCCGTCAGTCGAAACTACAGCCAGTTTGGCCGATATTTCGCAGTTGCAGTCGATGACATTGACCGGAGCTCCCAAAAGCTCTCAATTATGGATCCTGTTGGAGGTGGCTATCGTGACGAACGTCATCCGACACTGGGCTGGAACGATTTTTTGGTCCACAAGGTTCGTCAACGGATCATCCATTTCGTTTCGATGGATATCGAGGGTGCCGAGTACAGAATTATGGATCTTTTGACCAAAAACTCAACCAAATTGCGCGGCAAAGATGATGAATTGGTACATAAAACGCCAATAGTTTGCCAAATTATGCTAGAAAACCATGGACCTACGCAACATTATGGCATTCCAAATGGGAATACTGGCTATTTTGAACTTTTGCTGAAATTTTTTGCTCATTCTGACTTTGTACCTGTTCAAGCGTTACCTCCTGATGGTCATAATCATTTTGTGGTTGTAAATGCGCGACAAACGGTTTGCCTAGAGTTACTCAAATTTCCGGAATCAACTGATGAAATAGATACTTCGTGGGAATAAACAATGGATTATGATCAAACGCTAGGAGTTGGGTGTAAACAGTAATGATGACTGAGTGTCAGCAGACAAGACATCTCAAAAAGTCATAATAGGTATGCGGGAATAATGTTAAAAGGCACATCTCGAGGCATTATGTGTTTAGTTTGGCAATAGTTTTCAAATATTGCCAACTGCCGTTGGGTCACCACTAAATGCCAAAAATATACCCAATTTTTATAGTAATTCCACAGCTTTTCAGAAAATATCAAATAATAGCCTTTTGAAGCAAAATATTAAGTCCCTGATTATATTTTTTACCATTTTTAGCCATGTGGTCTAAACTAAGGCACTAAATGCAAATAATATAATTACAAATTATTAAGCACTAAGCGCGTCAGTCAGCAAAATCCCAACTACATTGAAAATTTAACAATAAATTTAACTCGAAAAACAAAGATGAAAGCAAACAAAACTGAATATGCTGCGAAATAATGAAACATAGCTATGTAATTAAATTTCCAGGATATTGGCCTTTTAACGATCTAATTTGTATGCCGTGCAATGTTCGATCACTTGAAGCTGGTATCACAGAAAAAAGTTCCGGGGAAAACCTATCCGGTCGTCATGTTCTTCCGGAAGATAGTGTGTCCGACTATTTTTTCAAAACCAAACTAACATTGTTCAAGTTAAAATGTCCCTGCCGTTTGGAACTTATTTTTACCCGTAGTCGCCATCCTACCATGTAGACAGTCAATGTCACACACATACCATAAACTAATTTCCGTGCGACACACTCCTAGCTACTACATTTTTGTTCACGGTGTCTCGTACAAATTAGCATTACAAACCACATCATTAGCTACCAATTTTGCGTGAATTAGCACAACAGACACTTTCTATAGCTGATGTGGTGTATTGGTCAGTTCGCAGTGTAGTTTTTTAAAAAATCTCATTTGTATTTAGACCATATGAATTTTGACGAGATCATGCCGTGCGCTGTCAAAAAACTACAAAGTAGGCACGGTTTGCTTGACACCGTAGCAAAACTCTAGCTAGCTACTCTTGACAAATTTTTTATAAAAAACAAGAGCCTGCCAAGACACTCTCTAGTCGACAGTGTGCCTGACACTGTGTCGGGTACGGTGGTTCCAATCGTTGTGGATATTATAACGTTAACATTGAAAATAATTCCGTATAAGTGCTTGCTCGATTTGAAATGAAAATTATAACAATTCGCATATTTTAACAAAATTCCGTAGGACCAAATTGCATCAGATAAAATTCCATTATTTTACATTAACTTTTAAACGGAAATTGGCCCAATATTTTAGATTCGAAACAAAGAGTAAAAATGCACTCCCATGATGGCGTTGTTGTAGGTCCATTTATTCCGGGTTGGAAGGCCAGATCCAAAGCATGGCATTTGACGCTGTATAAAAATACCAAAACAATATTTTGTCACACGGAGAAATTTTTCTGGATACTACTTTCTGGGAAAACATGCCCGTCACGGCAGTTTTTTGCGCGGATACTTTTTCCGTTACACCGGCGCAGCGGGTCGAACCGCGAATGCATTGGCGAGAACAGTGTGAGCAAACGACTGGGAGCTGTTGCTCGTTTCGTCAAGGATCCTCGCAACGAGAGCGAATAACAACGCTCGTGCAAACGTACGCAAATACGACATACTTGGTTTGCACAATGCGTTGCAATATGCGCTAATGCAAATTGACACGGTTGGGCATGAAAGGGTTAAATATAAATGATGTTCGAGTGCTTTATAGAAACGCAATGCTCTCTAAATCTTCTCTAATGTTCTCTAATGATGTGTCTATGTCCAGGTTCCGTTGTCTACTTCTATATTCCCTTAAATGAAATGGGGAAAGATCCCAAGTTAAGCTGAAGAACTGAAACGTTTGAATCTGTTATTTTTTAAAATTGGCTTGGTAATATAAAAGTAATCCCTCAACAATCATTTGGATTAATTCTCATATGTGGATTTAGCTGATTCTTTGAAATGCCACGCTTATGGGCCTATGTAACACAAAATCCTTTCATCTTTGAATATAACGATATGTTTGGGCGTGCTGCTAACTTCGAAAAGAATTTGAATTTTTATATCACGAAAATGTGCGAAATATAGTTTATTTAGTGATGATTTTTTGAGCTGAGTGAATAGCCTGAAAAAGGTACCTTCAGTACGAACGTCTTCGTTTTCTGCCGTATATGAGTGATTGGAATGTGTTTCCTGATCGGTGTTAGTTGCTAAATGCCTGTTAAAGAAAGATACGATAGACTACTTGATAGTTTGAAACGCTGATTTCAAACGCACGAGGGAGCAGGCATTTAATTGGTCCCTATTTATATCGTGGTAGAACGAAGGAATCGTACTGGTTTAAAAGTTCCGTGAATGTGGACTTTCTGTCGATGGACGTTCAAATTGTACTATTATTTTTAGATGCCAAAACGTCAAGGAACGTTTTACTGAAATTCAAATGTTAATTTTATGGTCGGATGTTGTTGGTTTTAGAAACCTTAACAACTATTTCCCAACCCTTACACTGGATACCAAAAAGGTACGATTTGTACAACACTGCCTTGAGAATCTCAGGACCGTTGTTTTTACCAATCCTTGAGACACAAATGCGTGAGCAAACTTAAGGTGACCCGCCAGCCATCCTATTCTGTCATTACCGATATCGAGTCGCTCGCAAACCCTTGTTACGGAAAACAGGCTTAATTTCAAACGGTTTTTCGCTAACCAAGAATTGGCAAAATCAAATTCAAGTGTCAGAAATAAGACCTTGTGTTCGAACACAGTTTTGGCGATTTCAGTTTACAGAAATTCTGTTCCCTAATGAATTATCATTTGAATTTGGATTATACATTGTTCGCGAACAAATTTAATGCAAAAGTGACGTTACAATCACATCAACAAATTTTCGTTCTCAAAAATTTGGGTAATTTTACTTCAGTTTTCGCGAACACAAAATGGTTAGATTTCAATCGCGAGCGCGGTGTTCGCGAACAGATTTACGCCGAATTTCAATTGTTCAAAAAGCGTTCCGTAACAAATTTTATCCAAAAATATAAAATATGATATTTGGCGGGTCACCTTAAATTTACTCGCGCATAAACTTAACCCACGCCCATCAATAATCCTATTTTGTTATTTCAGTTAAAAAATCTGTTACCAAAAGCTTATAGGGGAAACATTTTTAGGAATCTTGTTCTGATTGCTTGGCAGCCTGCATCGAAAGTTTACGCCGAAACTTAGCTCAAGGATTCCAGAGCATACAGACATATCGTTTAGAACAGGCAAAAGCTTCAACAACCTACAAATGCGCAGTTCTGCAGTGTTTCAGCTCACTTCAGCCTGAAAGACTCTGGAAAATTCGGAAACTTTTACCATCGTTAGCCAAATCTATAACTTAGGACCGAATTCCGACGTTTTTACTTTAAAATCCTAGAGAAATTATTATTAAGATAAAATTGGCCATAACTGAATGATGTTTCAGTTCTCAAACCGATACGTCTGTTTGCGATCTAAAATAACATGTACCGTCGTCGTTAATTTCACGTTTATTTGTTATACATATATAGATGATAGTATATATACTAGCGAAAGATACTGAAGTACCTTGTTGCAGTTAGGAAAGCAAAACAAAAAACAAATTTAAGAAAGTTTTCAAACAAATTTAAGGTTTTCCTAAATTGGTAAATTTTCCTAATTTAGAGATACCTCCTAACTAGAGAATTGCCAAGGACAATTCTAAATTCGAAAATGTTTTTGTCAGCGGGAAAGCTCTACATTTGGATCATGAAAGTTTACAGCTAGACTTTTTCTTCATTGGCAAATTTCTCTTAGGGATTCCGTGTGTACCGCTGGCTTTGTCGATTTAATTTACAGCGGATTTGAAACGGATTTCAACTCAAGATTTGTACATCAAATTTCAGAGAAGAAAACATTTTATTGACTCATTAGATATATTTTAGTCTAAAGACCTTAAAAAGTTGTAACGATATTATTAGAACTCATTGAAAATTTACTTAAATATCGTTGCAGTAAGAATTTCGGGTCATGTATGTGAGGCATTAAAAAATTACTGCTATGGCAAATAGCTTAAAAGAATTGTTTACTAACTTATTTCTGTCAAATGTCGATAAAGCACATGTCATGGTCAACCTTTTAACATGAAATTTGTGTTTTAAAGCTCTGATCGGAGGCCTAAGTATTTTGGTTGTAATGTCGATAAAGCACATGTCATGGTCAACCTTTTAACATGAAATTTGTGTTTTAAAGCTCTGATCGGAGGCCTAAGTATTTTGGTTGTAATGTCGATAAAGCACATGTCATGGTCAACCTTTTAACATGAAATTTGTGTTTTAAAGCTCTGATCGGAGGCCTAAGTATTTTGGTTGTAATGTCGATAAAGCACATGTCATGGTCAACCTTTTAACATGAAATTTGTGTTTTAAAGCTCTGATCGGAGGCCTAAGTATTTTGGTTGTAATGTCGATAAAGCACATGTCATGGTCAACCTTTTAACATGAAATTTGTGTTTTAAAGCTCTGATCGGAGGCCTAAGTATTTTGGTTGTAATGTGTTTGATCTAAGTTTGGCCTGACTTAAGAATAGTGACAAAGAAAAGTTTATGTCAAAGTGTAGGTAATGTTTATCTTAAATGTAGATAAACGAGGGAACTTTTTGAGTTTTAATTTTATTTTTGCGTTTGGTTTTAAGTTAAGTATGCCGAGAAACCGTCAGATAATTTCACTTATTTAATAGATTCACCTTTCCTGAAGGTTATCGGCGGTAAAAGCGTAATGTCTTCTCGTTTTTATCAGAGAAAAAAGAGTGAAATATACTTAACTCTTATGCCTTGAATAAATTTACATTTTGACATAAATGCTCATTGATTGCATACTTTGATTTGACATAAATGCTCATCGTGATTTTCATTCACATAAATGCTCAGGGAGAGGTGGGATTATCCATTCCTGAGTCTCAGACCCGCCTCTTGGCGAGCGCCGTTCCCGCGTGGAGGTAGCCCGACTTCGCTCTGAGGCTCCGCACCCCTTCCCACATGTACGAAAAATTTGGCAAAAAATACAGAGAAAATAGGCTAAAAATTGGCGGAAATGTGTACAAATCGAGAGATATTGGAACAAAAATTGGAAGAAATTAGCAAAATTAGATAAAATTTTGAGTTCCCATACAAATTTGAAAATAAATGCCTCAAACGACCTCCATAACCGCGAAGGACTCCCTAGCTACGCCTGGAACTTCGGACCTCATGTGCGTATGTATCTTGGGTACCTGTGGACAGTTATAGGCGTTGACATGAAAAGTTACATCATTAGAACAATTAGAGAGCTATTGCTTGAATTCTTAAGGCTCCTCGTAAAGTGAACGGATAACACGCGTACAGTCGCACAGTTCATGTCGAATTTAGTTTAGTCTATGCAATCAAAGACAATTGGTTGTTGTCCAAAAGCTGCAGTCAGGCTTAAAATGAAAAAATAGTACGACTTTAGACGACAGGTAAAAATCGACTATTAATTTTCTTAATAGCCATTGCTTATTCACGTTTTAATAATGTTATTCCAAAGTTCTTCTATTTTCAACAATAACGACTTGGGCTCTGACCATTAACGAATTATTGATTATTTCGGGCAGGAGCTATTGAAAATTGTTGGCTGACTTGAATAGTGCGTTTGTAATACTATATCTTATTTAATTTTTATTTTTTTAAATAGACAGTCACGCTGTTTTAATGTTTTAACAAGAAACCGACACTGTGCATCTGCGTAACTAACACTAAATAGGAAGCGACTGACAACAATTGACACAGATTTACATTGCTATCTGTGGGAATGACTGTCAAAAATTTAGTACTGTTCGCTGTTTACCTAAGTACTTGCAGATTTCTAGTAGTTTTAAGATCCTAAATATCAGGACGTTCCTGTTTATAATCACTCCAATGCAACTATTCGTTTCCTACAACAATGGTACTAATACACGCTCTTGTTGCTGCACCAACTATTGCAATTGTGAAATTCACTCCCTAACATAAATTTTAGTTTTTGCGTTAGAGAATCTTTGCTTCAAACCAGTTTTTTTAAATTTAGCAGATCCACACTTGGAATTCCGCTGAGGTAAGTGTAACAGTTATGGCATCCAAGGGCTGCAAGCAAATCCAATATATCTACACACTGTAGCCTTAAGACACATGAATTTATTTTAAGTCCTGCTAAAATATAATTCATTAACAGAATTCGCAGAAATCATAATTTTCAGGCGATCCTAAAATATGATCGGGGGATGTCCACCGTAATTCGTTACCGTTACAGCCAAATTTGGTATGAAGAACCTATGGTGTATCCCGTGAAGTTTGGTATCAAAATCCAATTTTAACGTCACCATCACTCCTGCAAAGTATAGCCAAATTTATACGTTTATATATTTTACTTTAATATGCTTGGAAATAGAATTTTAAAACATACGTTTTTATGTTTCGATACACGTAATACACGCGATATTATGCATGCTAATAATATACACGGTATCAATACAATCAGGGCACACGTTGCTTGAATGTTTTATCTCACCCAAAGAACATCAAAATACACACATAAACGTAGACATATCCTGCCTGCGCATAGTATAAACATAATAACTTGCATCACACTATCAAATTCACAACGTAATACAACAATAAATATACCGGGAAAGGTGTCGTCACAGTTCCCAGTAAAGTTCCGATGAACATCTTCTCACTATCGATTATTAAATATAAAAACTGTAAATCACAATATAAGGGTGCTGAAGTAAACATGTATTAAAGTTTTGAATGATTTTCTGGATCAAGTGGTTACCATTCCCGCCGACTGGTGGAAATTTGCCCCAAATTTCAAGTATTTTAAATGTTTATATATATTTAAATCATCGACTGAACAACGTTAAAATGTTTGCAAATTACGCCATCCTTCACCATTATATATAATGTAATGTAGATTTAAAGCTTGTAGATTTAAAGCTTGTTCTGTAGCATTCGATAACCTGTCCTGGTTCATTTCGTACTATCACGGATCTTATATATATATGATTGATGATTCTATGATTTCTTTGGTGTAATAACACACGTTCAGCAACGACAATATGCATCGTCCATCGCAACGTCGGGCATAAAGATACATAAGATATAGCAATTATGAAGTTATCCACGGTAATAGTAGTCTAAATGTGGCATTAGCTATGCCATAAAATCGACAATAATTCGCAAAATATTCTTGCTGATAAGTATGCCATTTGTACTAGCTTCCATTTCACTGACGTTCTAAACAGTTTAGATTAAAGCAGCATAATCACGGTTTTAACGTACAGTCGTATTATACAAGAAACAAGTGTTCCTCATACATAAATATCCGTAACTAACTAATATAACAAAATTAACGCAATACGATTCTTACAAAACATTACGATACGAAACAGTTTATTTTCGCAATTTAATCTCTTTACGAGCTTTAATAACTTTGTAAGCAATTTTTTCCATTCTATATTTACATATTCCAACAGAAATAATAGATTATTTGGCTAAAAGAGAAGAAAAACAGTATTAAAATTTTAATTATCTGTTTTACTATTTTATGGATATTTTCTATCACGATTTTTACTTCCTGAAATCAAAAACATGATTACGGAGCGACACACTGACTGTAAACACATTTAAAACTTTGAGTGCTTGCATTTAAGAGAGAGTATATTTGTACCATATAGCATCAGAAAACAATACAGCAATAGTAAATTATTATGAATATTAGTAATATAATTAATGACAGCACCAAACCGGTGCATTTGTTCGATAATACGTTCAAAAACTTAGCAGGGAATACCAGTTTTGATGGTATCTATGGTTTCGAAAATTTATACCTATGCATATATAAATCAACAATTATGTGTTTATTCCGAATGATGTATTTTAATTATTTCATCCATACTTTAATGCCCAGAGCTAACAGCATCTGCACCACAACTAGTGAATTTTGCATATATGTATATTTTTTTACAATAGTTGCTCTAAAATTCGCTGTAGTTAAGCAACTGGAACTATTATATAAACACAAATATTAAAACATTTTTTGAATTCTGAAGGCAGTATGTAAGACAAACGAAACTAAGAATTTTTACAATTAGAAGGTAATGAAATTTGAAAATGTCTTTTAAAATTTTTTTGGGTAACATTTGGTTGGTCGGATAGATTTGCGCTATTTCCTGAAAAAAAACTTGGCATCCCTGTTTGTGTCCCATAGTTAAGCGTAAATACCGACATGGACATCTTTCCCACGAAAACAGTACACTGCCACGGCTAATGTCAGAAAGAAACCTTGAAAACCACGTTATTTGTTATAGTTGGACAGCCGATATCGTCGAAAGTCAGAATTGTCTACATTAGCTATAATACAAGATCCTAGTATATATAGTTTTTATACTGTTTCTACAGGCTTACACGCTGTGGTCTAACATTCTATGGTTTCAAAACTATGTAACTACATTTCATTTTCAATTGCTTCACAGCCTTATTTCCGCCCCCATTAACTATTTCACTTAAACTAATGATGGTACAAATGTATTTTAATAAATATTTAGGATGATCATAAAATAACGAAAAGGGTTATTGCTGGTGTTTTTGACTGATAGCGACTTCATACTATACGCGGCATATATAATATGCCTATACAAAATTGATATTATTTTTAACCTCTTCTGCATACATTAATATATATTCGGCAGAATGTCTAGATAAATTTTTCGCCGCGGAGAGTGAAACCTAGGTCGCTCGGCCGCGCTTATCTTTCGCTGGTCGCTACCTCATTTAGGAATTGTTTCTTAAGCATACGAATGAATAAGACATTTACAAAAGCAAGCCTCACTACGACTCGTTTAGTGGCTTACTTTACAATAAAATCTGTTATGAATGCATTAAATTTACATGCGAATGGTATTAATATTGGTGTATAACAAATATTTCATAAGCGCTTTTTAGCTGAGCTTCGACAATATAATATACTATAGTGCCTAATGGAACTATCACGGCTTATGCTTTTTGTTCTATTCCAGCATGATTTTTTTACAAAAATTCTATATTTCGAGAAAGGATTTTTTCCAAAAGAAGAAATGCAAATTCTACATTTTATTTGTGAACATTTTTGTAAACATATTTAAGTTTATTTTGTGCAACAGTAAATTGTTTTAAACTATGTATAAACATTTAAAATGCTTGAAAATCAGCAAATTTAGGCCAGTGAGCAGAACGTCGGCCGCCCTTTTCAATCCAGAAAATCATTCAAAACTTTAATCATTTTTACTTGGGCAGCGCCCTTATTGTAAGACTTAACTTTTTATATTTAATATAATGGATAGTGAGAAGATGTTCATGGGAAACTTGCTGGGAACTGTGACACCTTACCCGGTATATTCCTGTTGTATTCATTCTGAATTTGATAGTGTGCATGCAGGTTGTTATGTTCTGTTCTATCAGGCAGGATATGTTATGCTTACGTTTATGTGTGTATTTTGATGTTCTTTGGGTGGGATGGAAGACATTTCAGCAACGTGTCCCTGATTGCTCCTTGATAAGTGTATATTATTAGCATGCATAATATCGCGTGTATTACGTGTATAGAAAGAACATGAAACATTGTGTTAAAATACTATTTCCAAGCATATTAAAGTAAAATATATAAACGTATCAAATTTTGGCGTATTACTTTGCAGGAGTGATGGTGACGTTAAAATTGTAGAACTTGGATTCCCAAAACTTCACAGGATACACCATAGGTTCTTCTAATACCAAATTTCGCTGTAACAGTAACGAATTACGTGAAACATCCCCGATTCATGTGTTTCAGGATAGCATTGAAGAATTATGATTTATTACGAATTATATCTACTAATGAATTATCTGTTAGCAGGTTTAAAAATGAATTCATGTTATTCAGGCTACAGTGTGTAGATATATTGGATTTGCTTCAGCCTTGGATGCCATAACTGTTACACTTCCTCAGCAGAATTCGAGATTGTAGATATCTGCTAAATTTAAAAAAACAGGTTTAGAAGCAGAAGATTCTCTAACGCAAAAACTAGAAATTTATGTTCAAGAAGATTGATTTCACAATTCGCAATAGTTGGTGCAGCAACAAGAGCGTGTATTAGTACCATTGTTGTAGGAAAACAGATGGTTGCATTGAAGAGTGATTATGCTAAACCAGAAACGTCCTAATATTTGTAGGATTTTGAACTTACTTGAAATTATCTGCAATTACTTCAGGGTAAACAGCGAACAGTTCTTAAATTTTAACAATATATCATTCCCACAGATAGCAATGTAAATCTGTATCTAATTGTCTGTAAGTCGCTTCCTATTTCAGTGTTCAGTTAGCGCAAAATGCACCGTGTTGGTTTCTTGTTAAACATTTAAACCACCGTGACTGTCTATTTAAAAAATATCAAAATTAAATAAGAGATATAGTATTACAAACATCACTATTCAAGTCAGCCAACAATTTTCAAATAGCTCCTGCCGAAATAATAGATAATATCGTTTAATGGTCAGAGCCCAAGTAAGGTTATTGTTGAAAATTGTGAAGAACTTTGGAATAACATTTATTAAAACGTTGAATAAAGCAATGGCTATTAAGAAAATTAATAGTCGATTTTTACATATCATACTAAAGTTGTTCTATTTTTTCATTTAGGAGCCTGACTATGCAGCTTTTGGACAACAACCAATTGTCTTTGATTGCATAGACTAAACTAAATTCGACATGAAGCTTGTGCCGGACTGTATTCCACATGTTATAACGTTCACTTTTACCAGAGCCTAAGAATTAGAGCAATAGCTCTCTAATTGTTCTAATGATGTAACTTTTCATGTAGTGAACGCCTATTAACTATTCACAGGTCTACAAGGATTTAGTAGCAGCATGAGATTTGAAGTTCCCAGGCGTAAGCTAGGGAGTCCTTCGCGGTTATGGAGGTGGTTTGAGGCATTTATTTTCAAATTTGTATGGGAACTCAAAATTTTATCTAATTTTGCTAATTTCTTCGATTTTGTTCCAATATCTCTCGATTTGTACACATTTCCACCAATTTTTAGCCTATTTTCTCTGTATTTTCCAAATTTTAACCCGTACATGTGGGAAGAGGTTAAGAGCCTCAAAGCCGAAAATCGGGCTACCTCCACGCGGGAACGGCGCCTTCGGCCAAGAGCAGGTCTTGATCTCAGGAATGGATAATCCCACCCTCTACCTGCAACATTTATGTGAATGAAAATGCACGATGAGCGTTTGTGTGAAATAAAAGTATGCAATAGATGAGCATTTATGTCTCAAAATGTAAATTTATGTCAGAGGCATAAGAGTTAAGTATATTTCACACTTCTTTCTCTAATAAAAACGAGAAAGACATTACACTTTTCACGCGATAACCTTCAGGAAGAGGTGAATCTATCTGGAATCAGTGAAATTATCTGACAGTTTACTAGGCCATACTTAACTTAAAACCAAACACAAAAATAAAATTAAAAAAATTCAAAAAGTTCCTAAGCTTCTATGTACGTTTTGAGATGATACATTACCTACACTTTGACATAAACTTTTCTTTGTCACTATTCTTAAGTCAGGCCAAACTTAGATAAAACACATTACATAGCCAAAATATTTCTGCCTGCGATTAAAGCTTTAAAAACACAAAATTTCATGTTAGAAAGGTTAACCATGACATGTGCTTTATCGACATTACAACCAAAAATACTTTTCACGCCTACGAATCAAGCTTTAAAACACAAATTTCATGTTAAAAGGTTGACCATGACATGTGCTTTATAGACGTTACAACCAGAATACTTAGGCCTCCGATCAGAGCTTTAAAACACAAATTTCATGTTAAAAGGTTGACCATGACATGTGCTTTATAGACATTACAACCAAAATACTTAGGCCTCCGAATAAAGCTTTAAAACACAAATTACATGTTAAAAGGTTGACCATGACATGTGCTTTATCGACATTACAACAGAAAATACTTAGGCCTCCGATCAGAGCTTTAAAACACGAATTTCATGTTAGAAGGTTGTAAACCATGATATTTGCTTTATAGGAACATTCGACCAGAAATTATCAGTTAGTAAACAATTCTTTTAAGCTCTTTGCCATAGCAGTAATTTTTTAATGCCTCACATACATGACCCGAAATTCTTACTGCAACGATATTTAATTAAATTTTCAATGGTTCTAAATAATATCGTCTCAATTTTTTAAGTTCTTTAAGACTCAGATATATCTAATAAGTCAATAAAAAATGTTTTCTTTCTCTCTGAAATTTGATGTACGAATCTTCAGTTAAAATCCGTTTCAAATCCGCTGTAGAATCTAAATCGACAAAGCCGAGCAGTACACACCACGAAATCCTCTCGAGGAAATTGCCAATGAGAAGAAAAAAAAGTCTAGCTGTTAAAGCTTTCATGATCCAAATGTAAGAGCTTTCCGCTAACAAAAACATTTTCGAATTTAGAATCTGTCCTTGGCAATTTCTCTAGTTGGGAGTACTATTGAATTACGGAAAATTTACAAATTTAGGGAAACTCTTAAATTTGTTTGAAAACTTTCTTAAATTTGTTTTTTGTTTTGCTTTTCCTAACTGCAACAAGGTACTTCAGTATCTTTCGCTAGTATATATACTATCATCTATATATGTATAACAAATAAACATGAAATTAACGACGACGGTACATGTTATTTTAGAATCGCAAACAGACATATCGGTTTTCGAGACATTGAAACATCATTCAGTTCTGGCCAATTTTATCTTAATAATAATTTCTCTAGGATTTTAAAGTAAAAACGTCGAGGAATCAGTTCCTCAGCTTCTAGATTACGTCTAAGCGATCATGTCAAAAGCTTTAAAATTTTTACGGAGTTTTATCGGCTGAAGTGAGCTGAAAAAGCTCTGCAGACTATCGCGTTTGTGGATTTGTTGAAGCTTTTGCCTGTTCTAAACGATATGTATGTCTGTGTTGAATACCTAGAGCTAAGTTCGGTTTGGGGGGATGGCTGCAAGCGATCAGAACAGAATTCCTGA